>CAUYRH010069610.1:0-36671 GCA_963574655.1 Perodicticus potto | reverse complement strand
TTGGTAGTTTTTCTAAAAGCTATTTACATTGTTAATGAATCTGGAATATATTTTGTTGTATTGAATTAGCTAAGGTCTAATTCTTATTTTAAAACAAATTTTGGTTACAAATCCAATAAAGTTAAAAGAAGTTGAAATGACCAAAAAAAAAAAAAAAAAAAGAAAGCAAAAACCCAATGTATTTAACTTAAGTGTATAACCTAAAGGGGAAAATGTTACTGAGAATAGAGGTTACATAATGACAAAAATTCTTCACTAGGATTATACAACAATTCTAACTTTGTATACATATAATATTATACGTGTAACTAAATAATTTCAAATAAGGCAAAATTTGATAGAAATATATTAAGAAATAATTTCATCATTACAGTGAGAAAACGCAACTTACCTCTCTCCATTATTAATGGAACAAACAGAAACTCTACCCAAATAGTAAAATTTATAAGAACTAACCAAAAATTAAATATCTTGAGCCAAAAGACATATAGTTCCTTTGATCCAGCCAATTAGCAAATATACATCCTTTTCAATAATCTATGAAATATTTACAAACCTGGCCATATAAAGCAAATATCCTTGGGTTGAAAATTTAATACACTAATCCTATTGTGTGACTCAATGCTATTAATTATATGTCATGAAGGAGTTATAAAATCCCCACAAAGTTGAAATTAAAAATAATGCACTTCTAAATAACTCACAGGAAAAGACAATGAAATTAAAACTATATATGCTAAGAATTATTTAACAGTTAAAATCCTACATATAATATTTTGCAGGGTACAGCTAAAGTGGTATCATGGGGAAAGTTTTAGCTTTAAGTGTTTATATTAGAAAAACAACAAGCTAACCATCTAACTCAGAAGTTAGAAAAAATATAAGTGAATCAATCAGATGTAGATAAGAAAAATAAGACATAATATTAAACAAAGAGAAACTAAAGACACATACTAGAAAAACCAAGAAAGACAGAATTCTCAAAAATATCAGTGAAATAGTTACAACTGTCATTTGATCAAGAAAATTACATAGTAAGCACCACTTAAAGTGCTGTGAATGAAAGACATAATTATAGATAAAGCAGCGTGCTGATATGAACAATTTTATGTAATATCTACACTAGCCTCAGAAAGTAGACTTGGTTACTACTCTTGCTTTGCAGATAGGGAAGTTAAGGCTAATTACCACTCCCACTAATGGACTTTGTGACTTTTTCAAAGGATGAGTAAAGAATAGGTTAAAGAGCCAAGTTCCAAACCCAGTTTTAAGTTCTCAATCTTTTTGCCTATAAATGACAACCAATCTCTCTCCCAAACTATCCAGCCGAAACATATAATTACCCGAAGGAGGGTCATAACATTGGAAATATTTGTGTTAACGCGGAGGCAGAGAAAGGGCAAAAAGATTGAAGAAATGCAACAGGAGACCTTCTCAACTTCAACTCCTTTCAAACCTTCTGAATTTTGTTGTCAGAGCCCCTTGCAGTTGTTCATTGATGAGTCCTCAGACATAGTCACCTACAAAGCCACACTCCTAACAGCTTTCTTTTCAGTTTCTTTGTAACCTTCTTGGCTTACTTTTGGTGTAGTAAATTCTTGAGTTCATCGGCTATGTAAACAAGGTTTCATCAGAATATATCAAAAGGCATATTGGGCACAGCAAGCAACTTAATGAAATGCTCCATCCAAAATGCACACACACTCCTAGTGGCCAGAATGCAGAAGGCATTTGTCTTCAGCAGGTATGTAAATGCATGGAAGGGAATAATAGAAATGTTTAATAACCTAGTCCCTGCTGGACAGTAAATCCTCAGGTGATTCCTGCGGAGAAGATGGACAGAGACTGTAGAGACAGGTGTGAATAATATTATGGTGTTTTCTGAAGGTCTGTTTGGGAATGGCCAAGAGTTCTAGAGGAACAGCCACACACCTTGGCTGCACCTCCAAGCCTGCTTACAGAGGAAGAAAGAAAGGTGTGCCAAGCAGAGATGTCACACACTTGGGCACAGTAACCCTATGGCCCATGCTCATGAACTCTTAGATGTTAGAGTCAGATTCATGATTTGATTCTTCCTGGAAAGGCCATGCTCAGAAAACTACATGTCGCTTCTATGCGTATCACAGAACTCATCTCAATGTTGATACAGCATCTCCTCCTCTTTCTCATTGATTTCTTCTCCCAAGTTTCTAATCCTGACCCTCCCCTCTCCTTGGGAGTCAAGGAAACTCCCAATCCTGATCAAACTTTCAGTCATCAAGACTTAAACTCTTGCTTGTCCTCCAAATGCATGTCCTCATTCTTTGGGCTCTATCTCAGAATTTTTTTTTGTATCTGTTCTTCCTGTTTCATTCCCACTTCCATAATCCAGAGGCACATAACTTTTCTTCTAGATTATAGTAATCCTATCCTTATAGTTTTCCCATCAATTCACATGTCCCCTGTCTGGAAATGTCTCTCTTATGCCTCTTTCCCACTGGACCAGTGTTTCCCTGCAGGGCCTAAGATCATAATCATAATCATATCATATCATAATCATCTCAGGTGTCACAGGGTATACACGAGGGGAAGGAGGACTTCCACACATCAACTGAGACATTCTTCTTACAGCCGACTGCTGAGATTTCCTGACATGGGCCTTCTACTCCATCCACTCCCACAGCCAAAATTGCGTTTTGAGGCCTGCGATGCTGCTAGAAAGAATTCTTCACGTTCTTTGGGTGTGCTAGGGTAAATGAGAACCACTGCACTGAATTGTCACCTTCCTGAAGGAAGGAATATCTTCTGCATCTGATCTGTGGTGCTTAGCACAGCACCTGAAACACCACAGGTACACAGTAAGTATTTACTAAATGAGTCATCCAATAACTCTTTTAAGGCAGGGACCATATCTTTTATCATGTGTTCATGTACTTATCCTATAGTTGTTGTTCAATACATGCTAATTGAAATAAACAAACAAGTAAGCAGTATACTTTTTATTAACATATACTTCTGTTTTGACCATGCTAGATTAGTTACCTCTTTCTGCGTTATTGTTTACCACTGAGTTCTTCACCTTTGGCTTTTTATCTGGAATTTCCAGATACATTAGGACTTTGAAAATTAGCAATGGGAACTGAAAGTTATTTTCTATATTCCAAAAAGGTTAACAAATAATACTTACTCATATGAAGGTTAATTAGAATTACACATTGCTTTGCTTTTGGGCGGAATATATCAAATTAGTGTGTGGTAACTGATTGCTTGCATATCATAAACTCTGATTGGTTGATACGTATCTTTGATTCATCAAAATAATGAAATAAATTAGTTATTGCTAAATAAATATAGATTATTTGATACATAAAATATCTTTCAAAGCATGGTTTCTATGAAAAAACATACTAAAATGGCATCTTTTCTTTCACTCTCTTAGTAAGGGAACCAGTGTGACAAGTGAGAAGTGTGAGCCATTTACTCATACAAAGTAAACCAGACTGATATATATATGGTGTATTTGACCTTGGATTCTGAGAACTAGCTTTTAGTTTTTCCCTTAGATTTTGCAAATGGAATTTTAATTAGTTTCTTTGTTCTAAAACTTTGAGAGGCAAGTTGGCTTTATTCTATCCAATTTTGAGAACTAATGAGGCCCAGGGAGGTTAGGTAACCTTCCAGCAGCCACAGACCACAAAGCCATCACTGGGACTCTCCTCTCTAAGTCCCCAGCTAACCATTTAGTTCACGTGGATACTCTATCTTCCTGATGTAATGAGGAGGAAAAAGTTAATGATGATGATTTAACTATTTATTTAACAAATATTTCTTATGCACATATGGTGTGCCATTTGGGCTATGAGGTTTCCAGCTAGAAGATTATCAGAGGAGACGAGGGAGAGGCTTGAGGATGACACTAAAGAATGTCAAAGGGATTTTTTTCCCTGGATCACACACTGCCCTCCCAATGGCTCTCTGTTACATGACAGAGTTCAAATGGTTTTATCTGACATTTTAGGTAATGGGCCTGGCTACCCTTCCTTTACCATTTTTTTTATGTCCCTTCATGCTTGATCCATAAGGGACTTGTGACCTTTTTTTCAACACCTCACATGCATGAATATCACTGTCCCTGCTCATCCTGTTCCCTCAGGTTTAAAAGGCCTGACTTTCAATCTCCACCTGTGGAAACCTGCCCATCATCCTGTGAATGCTTCCTCTTGCTTCTCTGTCCATAAATCTGTTCATTCTAGGCCTCCTTATACTTTAGTCACTTACCAGCTGGTCTCACCACCTAGACTAAGTCCCTCGAGGCAGGGCCGAGCCTCACTCATGTATCTACCACTACAAAGTTCAAGCCTTAATCTTGACAAGCTCCATAAATGCCACATGTTGACCCTGACTCTGTGACAAGCACTCATTTCACAGCATATACTTTATATATTTAATCCTCATACAATCCATGGAGATGGTGGTGTGGTTATTCTGACTTCACATATAAGAGTAGAAGCCCAGTGCAGTTCTGTCTGATGATCCTCCTTTAGGAACTCCAGACTTCAATATACACCTTCTTTAATGAAGAACAAAGGCCCAGAGATGAGGCTGTCCTATCATATCTGGTTAATTTTCTTGAAATAAAACTTGCATGAAGGTAGGAAAGGTCTAGAAGGGTCTTTGGGTACTTTCAGGAGAAAGAACCAGGGTTCAAAAAGGACAGAACTTGGGAGCTTCAAAGCATTATAGTGAATTGGAGGGATGGTCTATAAGAACATGGCCAACCCCCATTGGGGGTCCTGATAGAGGAATAAAAGGAAAAACACGTCTATATGTGATTATAATGGGCTCTCTTCATTGTGATGACACTCTGAGGGTAGCTGTGATGGTCAGATTGCTAAGTGGAGCTAGGACTTTTGATAGACTTGCAAATGCATCTGCTTTATCAGGTGGTTTTATTCCCCTTTTCCAGCATCACTGCAAAGCAGTCATAGCAGGGACATGTTGGTGGAATTCCACCCTAGACTTTATGCAAGGCTGTGGTGGATCTGGTGTGAAAAGAACAGGTTTTTGCTTTTTAGATGTAAGAATCATGTTACTTACAGGACAAGAATTGCTCAATGTCAGATTTGGCAATGGAGGCAGAGATTCATTGAATGACTTGTCCCTGATTACACAACTTCCACAGGGCAACTGGGACACTATACACTAGATTCCCAGTTCCATGTCAGTGTCTTCCTGCAGTATCATCCTTGTCCAATGCCTGTGGGGTTGTGAGTACATTTTCTTTCCAAACTATAATCGTAACAGATGAAATATGCTCCATTTTCACTGCAGAGTCCAAGTTTATAGCTAATGAACAAACATTATTATTTTTCCTCCACTGTGTTTCATTCTGGAGATATCATACCACCAACATCTACTTTATTGGTTTAGAGTAAATTATTCAGCTCTTAATTACCATATTATGAATGTTTAATTTTTGCCCTGATAGTCTCATTGAGAAAACGTGCCCTTGTGTCCGTGGACTCTATTGCTGAAATATGGTTCTACACTCACCTTCCCAGCCACAGCAATTCCTTTCCCAGAGGCCCTGGGAGTGTGCACAGTCTTTGCCAAAGGATTCCCCAAAGTTGCGCACTTTCCCCCTTACCTCAGAGCCAGTGATTAAAGCAGGCCATTGCTAACTCTGGCATACCTAGAAGAACAAAATCCTTAAAATAATTTCTGGGGAACCAAAAAGTCATTTCAAGTAATGGGAAGTTTGGTTTTTAATATATTTGTAATATATACAAAGGAGCTAAGTTTCCTTTTAATTAAGGTGGTAGAAGGACAGCTGAGAAGTTTTACTGCAAAGTGAGTAGTTTTCTACTATATATTAGCAGCCATCTGTGGCTCTGTATCACGTTTATCAATCCACAGTCTCTGTAGGGTCTTAGAATTCCCCTCACCCAACTCATGTCCCACATTTGAACAATAAGATCCTCTTCATATGTCTTCTGAATTTTCCAAATCTGTCTCCCCATATTTTCTAGTTCTTGCTCTTATCACCTGCTACCCAGACCATTGCAGTATCTTCCCAGTAGGTTCCCCTTTGTGGTTATCCTCCCACCCACCTGCCACATGACCATCAGAGAGATGTAACAGCTGAATTTGATCATATTAGTTCTCTGCTTAAAACCCTTCCACAACTCTGAAGCCTATGGGGGTGTCCTACAGGACACATGCCAATTATTTAAGGACTGTTTGGCTTATCTGTGATGTCAGATATCATGAAATGTATACATGGCCCTATTCTGTTGCTCAACAGCTTTCAGTAGCATTTTTGTATTTCATGTGTGGCCCAAGACAAATTTTTTTCCAATGTGCAGCAGAAGAAAGGTTGGACACCCCTACTTAAGCTTACCTCTCAAACTTTCCCATGGAAGGGTGTACAACGACTAAGACAACAAAAGCTTATCTCAGAGGTTGAGGTCTTATTCTGAGATGGCCTGCCACAAGTGCCAATGTTTCTTTGTAGTCTCTTATCTTAAAAATTGTCACGAATTATACATCCCTGCAATTATATGGTTTCTAGCATGCAAATCATATGTTTCACCACCCCTCACTAAAATCTATTAGTAAATTGGCACTCTAGAAAGATGGTCTATATCTATTCCCAGGCTTTGAAAGACCACCTCATATTCTTAGGCAAACATTAGTTTTAAGAGCTCTATGTAATCATTCCTATTGGACAGGATCCAACGGAAACAACTCATCAAAACTAAACGCCAGGCACTGTTGTATCCTTTGCTTAAAGAATTTCATTTGTTGTCTAACCATCCCTGGATGATAACGATGTTGTTCTTATTTTACAGATAAAGGAATCGAAACTTAAGCACATGACGTACTTTGCACAGAAGAGCAAGCGGGAAATACAGTAAATATCCAACAGTGGTTATGGGTGATTTTAATTTTTATTATATATATTTTTTTTCTCTTGCCAACTCTTCCACAATGACCATAAATTGTTTTTCCTAACAGAACTAATATAAACTATATAAAAGATTAAATGAGATAATCCATCTGAGAGTCCTTAGCACAGTGCTTAGCAAATCAATTTTATTCTCATATCTTATTCATCTTGGAATCCATCATAGCCTGCAGTACCCACACTCCTAATAAAGAGCCAGTAAAACCAGGTTCCATTCAATTGGATTAACAGTTCAACTAAAGATTATTTTAGTGTTATTTATCCCCAATAATAAATATGCAACTATAAATTACATACACATGGAATAGACTGGTTAAAACATGTCTCATTAAGCTGAGTTTAAGACTTTGGTTAGCCAGTCAATGTACAATATCTCATATTTATTAAGGTTTTATTGTGCAAACAATAATATGCTTTGTGCTGTAAGAGCGTCACGTTTTTGGTTGTGTCAACAGTTTTATGAGATGGGCATTATAATATTCTTAGTCATAGAAAAGTAAATAACACCCGATGAAAGCAGAAGAACTGTGAGGTCTGATTCCAAGTTCCTCCTGAACATTCTCCACGTTAAGGGGGAACTGAAGCCTTGTTGTCACTTCTACCCAAGTATTTTTAATTTTATGATAAACACCCTCTAAGTCACTGAGTGCTTGTTATGTACCAGACACTTTGATTCATCTTGTTTTATCCTAACTGGGTCTTTTTTTTTGAACATATGACAAAACAGAAGGTTAAAACAATTTGTCTATAAAGTCCCACATGAAGGGGCAGAGCCAGGATTCAACACCAGTTAAGACGGAGAGAGCCTTCTGAACTTCGCCGTTGTTTGCTGCCTCTGCGTTTGTGCAGGGATGGAAAGCCGCAGAAAGCTCGACACGTGCCCCAGATCCTTATACACACTTGGAGCAGAATGCCAAGCCAAGAGTAAGCACCAGATTTGCCTTTAGCAAAATACAGCTTAGGCTCTGCAGGGAAAGACTCCTGGAGCCCGTGAAAGAAGTAGCCGCCTGTTCAGAGGCAGTTCCTCGGGCTGCGGTCCCCGGGTCCCTCCACTGCTGAGCCTGCTGGGCGCGCCTGCTTCGCGACAGTAGGCAAATGGACTTTGTGCAAGGGAACGCCCTAGTGTCCCGCTCTGCCATTTGAAATGAACACACCCCTGACCTAGAAAATCGACCTGAATTCCAACTTCAATTTATAGACCCCAGTACTGCTGAGCTGAAGCAGAAGATAAATAGACCCTTGGGAAGTTATTTGTTAGGGACTTGATGGCTGGACGTGGATGTTCACCGCCTTGTCCAAGCTCAAGAGTCTATTCAGGCGAAACTTACTAAATGCAGGATACAAATGTCTTCAAACAATAACTAAGAAAATGCCATGAAGGCTATGTTAAACAGTTCGATGAAAATGTTTCAGAATGTATATGAAACCTGCACATTGCACCCCTTGATAGCACTAATGTACACAGCTACGCTTTAATAATAAGTATAAAAATATATTAAAAAAAAAAAAAGAGTACCGGGGCTGTTACGCCTCCAAGGAAACCGATGAGGCTGTGCCAGGGAGGAAGCGAGTTAGAAGACTAGGCAGAGGCTTCAGGGGAGGGAACAGGGATGTGGAGCCCCTGGCTTCCAGGTGAGTGAACTGTGCTTTTAACCTGCCTGTCCAGTACCTTTTCTGTTTCATTCTCCTGAGAGGAAACAGCAGCAAAACCCAGAAGGCTCTCGTCAGAATTGGGTTTAAAAAGCAGTGTTGGCTTTCTCCTACCCAGGCAGTTCCTGAGGTCATCGGGACCAGGCCTGGGTTCTTGGGGGCTGGAGGGAGGTGATCCGGGATTTCTCTGGGTGCCCTACAACTGCTTGAGCTCAAGAGTTGCCGCCCACCCTCAATCAGAGGCCTGAACTCTGCCTGGGTTTCTGTCATCTCAGCTTCCTGTGGGGAACAGAGCCCCTCTGTGATGCGAGCATGCCCTGCCTGACTCAGTGGCATCCTCTGGACACATTCTGCTCCTAGACAGACTGCCCACCTAGTCAAGAGCCTGTTTGCTTTCACTTGCCCACAGGTACCACTGCTTCCTTACAAGCTTCTCACTGCCAGGTTCTGCCCTAAATAGTTAATCCCATCCCAGATCTGGATGTTTCTCAATCATGTCCTGAAATGCTACATGCTTTTTATATTGTTAGTTGCCCATTTGTTTAATCCCTTTGTATTTATCCCTTTCTTATCCTGTCTCCTTTCATATCCTGCCACATGTTTTCATTGAGGAAAGTCTGCCTTTGATGTTCAGATTATGAAAATCTCCTAGATGGAGTCATTGAGCTGTTATGACAACAACACACTGCTATGACCTTGAGTGTGGGTGACTGGAAACGGGGTGTGAAGGACAGAGGTAAGACTAGTATGAATCCTGGGGTTGGGGCCTGAGACCCTGAGATGGGGGTAAACTGGGAACAGAGCAGGTTCCATGGTTGTGTGATTGAAATTTACGAGCACAATTTGGGGTATGTTAAATCTGAGATGATTTTATGATTTCCAAGTGGAAATCTGCACAAATATTTGGACTGATGAACTTCGAGTCTGAGGAAGAGGTGTGCACTGGAGATTTTAATTTAGGAGCCATCAGGTGGAGATGTCATTTTAAACCATGAGATTGGATCAGCCCATATGAAAGAAGAGGTTCTGGGCTGGAGCACTGCAAGTTAGAAAGGTTACCAGAGATAAGGGAGATGAGCAAAGGAGAGGGATTATGTATGTAAAAGGCATGTGGAGGAAGTCAGGCTGGGCTTCACTTCCTTGAATGATTGAAGCTACCACCGCCCAAGTGGAAGCCTGTGCGGTACTGCCCACTCACCAGCGTTTGCATTTCCTTAATCCTCATAAAGGACTGGCGTGGTGGGCATTGCTGCCCTCATTTTCAGGGAGGAAAATGAATTAAGTTACATGACTTGACCAAGGTTACACATGAGAAATGGAAGAAGCAGGATTTGGAATCAAGAATCTCTGGCTAAGTGGAATTTGTTGAATGACAAGAGGAGCAAACAGTTACCGAGTTTCCAGTGCCTGGTATGATTGCATTAATGCCTCGGCGTCACGCTAAGCCTGTTTACATTCTCGGCCTCACTTAATCCTCACAACATCCCTATGAAGTCAGGATGCTTGGCTCTGTTTTTCCAGTGGAGGAAATTGAGATGCAGAGAGCTTTAGTAGCCTGCCCAAGGTCTCACAGCTAGGGAAGCCAGGACGGGAACTCAGGCCTCTGTGGTTACCAAACTGACTCTCTCTCTTTAGGACTCTCTCCTAATGTTGAGGTTAGGAGCAAAGCAGGCATGGACATGTACTTCCTTCTGTGTCCTGAGATACGTAAGAACTACAAGATGTAGCAGCCATAGTGTGTGAGCAGCGCACTCTCCAGCAGGGGATACCCTGCTCAGCCAAGACTCTGATTCCTCCAGAAACTGCTTCTGCCTTAGATGGCATCTGGAATGCATGCAGGCAGGGCAGCAATGCCTCTTTTGCCAGGACCTTTTGATAGCTGGTTTATTAATTGGGACAAGCACTCACAAAAGACTATGATTTGATGTCAAATAAATTGTTAGGCACTCATAACCCAAATTAGAGACCCAAAGTACAGAATTGGCATTGGAGGGATCTGCTTCTTGTCACAATAAAAGACTAGGGATTTCCTTTATGGAGCGGAAGCATAGAAAAGTGACTCTGCGACTTGTGTTCGTGTACCTGCTACTGTACTCCAAGCACTATAAGCGACTGTGTGTGGGCAGCACAGTCACAGTGAGAATAAAGGAGTACACTCTCCATTTACAGATGCAGTAACGAAAATGAAGAAAATAGGAGAAGTGTAGTCCTCAAGATTCTCTGACTAGTGTCAGAAGAAGGGGCAAGAGTCAGGTCTGCCAATGCCTAGAGCAATAATAGAATTATTTTTATTTTATTTTAATTAAATATTTTTCTCTGAATATAGAACAAGATAAACAAAAAACTGAAGAACCTATGAAAAATCATGGCCTCATAACCTGTTGGGGTGATAGAATCATCTTAAGGAGAATTAGGAAATACTTGAAGGACCTTGGTCAGAGGACTTCTCCAGCTGTAATGTGTATGTAAATTCTGATTCTGTAGGTCTGGGGAGGGCCTGCTCCTAAGTGCTTTTTAAATAAGCTTCCTGCTGCAGGTGTGCAAGTTATTCTTTGAGCAACAAGGCCTTAGAGAACACCTGGCTTTGTGTTGCCCAAACTTCACTCATTCACATTTGCCTGTGATATTTAGCTAATATTTAAGTTTGACTCACTTTCTTTTACTTAAATGTTAAATCACTGCAATAAATGGAAAAATGGTATCACAAGATAAAAATAAATACGATGGAATTATTTTATGCACACATACTGTTGCCTGTTTCTGAGTCTAATAGCTGTTGTCTATTTTAAAAAAATATTAAAAATAGGAGATGAGGGCATTCGCAAGACAGAAAGATTGTGGAGACATACCAGCCCCAAAGTAAGCCTTTCACCTTGTTATAGTCAGAAGGAATAAAAGAGAATTTTAAATGGGTTAAGGGTTTTTAAAAGTCTAAAATCATCTCCACTTATCTCGGTGACATTTCTCTTCCCAAGGAAACTGATCATCCATACTTTCAGGACATGTCACTTGCTTAAAGGCACACAGCCAGCTGATGGCAGGACCAGCATGCAGCTCTTTTAGCCACATGTGCATATATCAACTAATCATATGTGTTAACCATCCCTGTCCCCATTTTCCTGTTTTCATCCCTTTAAGAGACCTGAATAGTGTTGGGCGAGGTGTCTCAGGCCTGTAATCCTAGTACTCTGTGAGGCCAAGGCAGGAGGATCCCTTGAGGTCAGGTGTTTAAGACCAGCCTGAGCAAGAGTAAAACTCTGTCTCTACAAAAAATAGAAAAAAAAATAGCCAGGTATTGTGGTGGGTGTCTGTAAGTCCCAGCTACTTGGGAGCCTGAGACAGGAGGATTGCTTGACCCCAAGAGTCAGGAGTCTGAGATTGCTGTGAGCTAGGCTAAGGCCACAGCACTCTAGCCTAGGCAAGAGAGTGAGACTCCATCTCAAAAAAAAAAAAAAAAAAGGAAAGACAGAGGGTTGAATAGGCATTTAGGAAATTAAAATCACCTAATTAATTGCACTCTTTATTCAGTTATGAGGTATAGAGGAGATAATGCTTGTCCTACCCTCTCTATACCCCACAAAACCTCCTCATTTCTAAGTTGACAGGTAAGCCCTTTCTGATTTCTTCATTTATTGTTATTTCAGGTGTTTTTTTTTTTTCCCTAGACCAAAGCCCTAGTCTGTAGGTTTCTTCCTAAAGTGCTGCCGTGTTTGCATTCTTAAATTTGTTCACACAGCTTGAGGATATATACATATTTTTTCCCTATAAACATACTACTTCAGTATTCCTCAGCCTGAGGCTGCAAACAACAAAACTGTGGATGGAAGATAGAACAAGCAATGGGAATGATGCCTGAGGAATTAGTGGTAGGAGCCCTGGCCTCGCAACTCAACTCTGGTTGTGTTTGACATCAGTGGAGTCACAGCCTCCCTGGTCCTTTCTCTCACTCCAGTCTGGGACTGAGTGCCCTCTGGGCTTGTCTAAGCCACCAGGAATGTGGGAGGATTTAAGAATCTGCAATATCACATTCTCAGGTTATGTGTTATTTATTTAGTATTAATTATATACCAGAACTTACTTCACCTACAGTGAATCCCATAATGAGGCAGTGAGGTGACTCTTAGAAGGTGGGAGCTGGTTACCAGAGGAACCAACCACGTGGTTAGAAGGTTGGTAACTTCCGTCCCTGTCAACTGGCCTGAGGAATGGGAGAAAGATTGAGTTAATTTCCAGTGGCCAATGATCTAATCAGTCTCTCCTCTGTAATGGAACCTCCATACAAACCCTAAATAGTAGGGTCTGGGGAGCTTCTAAAAGGTGACTTGATGACATAAGACTGAAAAAGCACTATACTACACTAAAATGCCATGGAAACATGGGGTGGTGGATGAAATATCATTGTTCTAATTTGACAATTTAATTCACATTTGCTTAGCAAGAACAGAGTATTAAGTCTTGCACTGTTAAGACTTTATACGTTAGATACAAGATAAATAAGGCACATCTCTGCCCTCAGGAAGTGTACGGTTTGCTTAGAGAACTAGGAATGTCTGGGATAAAAAGAAAAACTGTTTATACTTTCAATACTTCTGACACAAAATGTGTCAGTTTTCTACACCAAGCTATTCTCTAATTATCTGTGGACACCAACTGATATCAGTTGTACAATTTAATTTAATTGTAACACAATAGAGAGTGCAGACCCCAAAAGTTATGGGCTCAGTCCCACATGACTATCACTCACTTTAGACACTGATTCCAAGTAGTGTGTCTCTTGTGTCTGACTTGGCTGTGAGGTGGAGGTTCCCATAATTCCCTCTCCAAGGTCTCCACTCCCAGATTCTTGATGTGTTCACCAAATCTAGAAACTCCCCAGCCTACCTTGTTTAGAGATTTTATGGAGGTTCCATTACATAGGTGTGACTGACTAAATCATTGGCCATTGAAAATTAACTCAATCTTCCTCCCATTCCTCAGGTCAGGGGGAGGGGGCAAAAATTCTCAACCTTCTAATCACATGGTTGGTTCCTCTGGCAACCAGCCCGCACCTTCCAAGAGTCCCCTCATTAGCAAAAATTCAGGTATGGAAAGCAGCTTATTATAAACAGAAGGCTCTCCTTTTACCCCTACAACTTAGGGAATTCCAAGAGTTTTCAAAGCTCTGTGCCAGGAATGGAGGATAAAGAGTAAATAAGCATTTGTTATTAATTCACAATATCACAGGGACTTTACACAATTTAATGCAAAATATGTTCCTAATATATATAACAGAAGTACAAACATGACTTGGAAATATTGTGGGTTTGGTTCCAGACCGCCACAATACAACAGATATCACAATGAAGTGAGTCACAAGAATTTTTGGTTTCCTAGTGTATGTAAAAGTCTTGCTTATGCCATATTATAGTCTAATTAATGTCCAATAGTATTATGTCTAAAAGAATGTACATCCCTTAATTAAGAGCTACTTTATTACTTAACTAGGAAAGAAGATTTAGAATGTACTCAGCACAAAGAAATGATAAATATTTGAGGTATGGATATCCCAATCACCCAATTTGATCATTAGACTTTGCATGCATGTATCAAAAATAACACATGTGCTTCACAGATATATATGATTATTATGTACTGAGGAATTTGAAAAACCACTTTATTGGTAAAAAATGTTAACAATCATCTGAGCTTTCAGATAGATAATCATTTTGCTGGTAGAGGGTCTTGCCTCAATACTGATGGCCTCTGACTTATCAGGGTGGTGATTGCTAAAGGTGAGGGTAACTATGTCAATTGCTTAAAATACGACAACACTGAAACTTGCTGAATCCACTGATTCTTTGTTGTATAAAATATTTCTTTGTACCGTGTAATACTCTTTAATAGCATTTTACCCACAGTGAAATGAACTTCTTTCAAAATTGGAGTCAGTCCTCTCAAACCCTGCTGCTGCTTCATCAGCTAAGTTTATGTAATATTCTATACTCTTCATTGTCATTTTAACAATGTTCACAGCATCTTCCTCAGGAGTAGTTTCCATCTCAAGAAGTCACCCTTTTTGCTCAACCATAAGAAGAAACTCCTCATCCATTAACATTTCATCATGAGATTGTAGTGAATCAGTCATATATTTGAGGCCACTTGTAATACTAATTATAATTTTTGCTATTTCCATAACATCTGTAGTTACTTCTTCCATTGAAGTCTTGAACCCCTCAAAGTCATCCATGAGGACTGGAATCATTTTTTCCCATTCTCCTATTTAATACTGATATTTTGACCTTCTCCCATGAATCACAAATATTCTTAATGGCATATAGAATAGTGAATCCTTTCTGAAAGGTTTTCGATTGAATTTGACAAATCCATCAGAGAATGTACTATGTACATTTTATATTATTGTATAAAAATTAAGAAAGAAGATTTAGAATGTACTCAACACAAAGAAATGACAAATATTTGAGATACAGATATCCCAATCACCCAATTTGATCAATAGACATTGTATGCATGTATCAAAAATAACACATGTATCTCACAGATATGTATGATTATTATGTACTGAGGAATTTGAAAAACCAAAATAAATAAAATAAAAATTTCATTTAACTAGTGTACTATTTTATAATAGACTTATAAAATGTGTTTTTTAGAAAGGAAGACTTGAAAATCAAAATTACTCTATTATCAATGGGCTGCAGAATGGATGTTGTGTTAGCAGCCCTGGAAACAACACTCATCTTGTATTAACACATCTTGATCAGAGCTCCTGGGTGACCAGGTGCATTGCCAAGAATCAATAATATTTTTCAAAGAGCCTTTTTTTCTGAGCAGTAGGTCTGAACAATGGACTTAAAATATTCAGTAAACCGTGCTATTAGCAGATGCGCTGTCATTCAAGCTTTGTTTATTCATTTATAGAGTACAAACAGAGAAAGAAGATGTAATATAATTCTTAGGGGTCCTAGGAATTTTGAAATGGTCAATGAGCATTGTCTTCAACTAAAACTCACCATTTGCGTTAGTCTCTAACTAGTGAGTCAGCCTATTGAAGCTTTAAAGCCATGCATTGACTTCTCTCTAGCTATGAAGTTCCTAGATGGCATCTTCCTCCAACATAAGACTATTGCATGTATATTGAAAATCTGTTGTTTAGTGTAGCCATGATCATCAATAGTCTTAGCTAGATCTAGTGGATACTTAGCTGTGCCTTCTATATCTGCACTTGCTGCTTCACCTTGCACTTTTATGTTATGGAAATTGTTTTTTCCCTTAAGTTTCATGAACCAACCTCTGATAGCTTCTGACTTTTCTTCTGCAGCTTCTTCATCTATATCACTTAGACTTTGGCTTAAGGAATATGTGGCTGGTTTGATCTTCTGTTTAGACTACTAATACTTTCTCTATGCCAACAATATGGATTAAAATATTTAAAATATGAGAATTACCAAAATGTGACACAAAGACACAAGGTGAGCAGATGTTGAACAAATTGTGCCAACTGACTTGGCAGATGCAGGGTTGCCACAAAACTTCAGTTTATATTAAAAAAAATGCAATATCTGTAAAACAC
The DNA here is from genome assembly GCA_963574655.1 of Perodicticus potto. Classification (NCBI taxonomy): domain Eukaryota; kingdom Metazoa; phylum Chordata; class Mammalia; order Primates; family Lorisidae; genus Perodicticus; species Perodicticus potto. The sequence goes on along the minus strand of CAUYRH010069610.1, from coordinate 20,505 downwards.
AATCAAGTGAAGAGCAATAAAACAAGCTATGCACATATAACTTTGGTTCTAACTTCTGACTTGTTTGGTCTTACTATTTGTGAATTTTTTGTCAGTGTTGGTAAGTCTTAATTTCAGATCCAAATTTTCATGTCTAAGTAATGAGTATATGAAAGTATTCCCCTTGCAAGGTTATTGCCAAATTATTTTGTGTGTAGATGTAATGTGATGTAACATCAGGATCTGAAAACAAACAGAATGATGTTTGAAACTTTAATCCAACACTGAGATTGATGCTATGACCCTAGACAAGTGTCATCATTTCTTGGAGCCTTACATCATACATAGACATAAATATTCTTACTTACAGAGTGGCCAGAAAGATTAAAGATATCATATGCAAGCACCCAGCATAGAGCCTGCTATGTGGTATGTGTGGATCAAGGGTAGTCTTCTTCTTACCTGCCTCTAAACCTATTTCCCTTCCTCTCTTCATGGGAGTCAAGGAGAAGATAAGTTCTCAGTGATGCAGTGGCAGCCTCCTGGAAGAAGTAACAGAGCAGGAGCTCCAACGCACCTTGGGTTGCATTTAGATGAGTTGAAATGAGAAAAGAAACATTATTTCATGTGTCTGAAGGCCGTGCACCTGTCTTCTTTAGAGAAGTTTCTCTTCAGATTCTTTGCCCATCCTGAGATGGGATCACTTGTTCTTTTCTTGCTAATATGTTTGAGTTCTCTGTGGATTCTGATTATTAAACCTTTGTCGGAGGCATAACCTGCAAATATTTTCTCCCATTCTGGGGGCTGTCTGCTTACTATACTTACTGTGTTCTTGGCCGTGCAGAAGCTTTTTAATTTGATCAGGTCCTAGTAGTGTATTTTTGATACTGCTTCAATTGCCTGGGGTGTCCTCCTCATAAAGTATTTGCCCAGGCTAATTCTTTCAAGAGTTTTCCCTGCACTTTCTTCACTATCCTTAATCATCAGAGAAATCTCAAAACTACCTTGAGATATCTCAAAACTTTTGATATCTCAAAACTACCTTGAGATATCATCTAACTCCAGTAAGATTAGCCCACATAACAAAGTCCCCAAACCAGAGATGTTGGCGTGGATGTGGAGAAGAGGGAACACTTTTACATTGCTGGTGGGAATGCAAACTAATATGTTCCTTTTGGAAAGACGTTTGGAGAATACTCAGAGATCTAAAAATAGACCTGCCATTTGATCCTATAATTCCTCTACTTGGTATATACCCAGAAGATCAAAAATCACATTATAACAAAGATATCTGTACCAGAATGTTTATTGCAACCCAATTCATAATTGCTAAGTCATGGAAGAAGCCCAAGTGCCCATCAATCCACGAAAGGATTAATAAATTGTGGTACATGTATACCATGGAATATTACGCAGCCTTAAAGAAAGATGGAGACTTTACCTCTTTTATGTTTACATGGATGGAGCTGGAACACATTCTTCTTAGCAAAGTATCTCAAGAATGGAAGAAAAAGTATCCAATGTACTCAGTCCTACTATGAAGCTAATTTACAGCTTTCATATGAAGGCTATAACCCAATTATAGCACAAGAATATGGGGAAAGAGGCAAGGGAGGGAAGGGGAGGGGGAGGATGGGTGGAGAGAGGGTAAATGGTGGGATCACACTTACGGTGCATCTTACAAGGGTATAAGTGAAACTTACTAAATGCAGAATACATATGTTTTCATACAACAACCAAGAAAATCCCATGAAGGTTATGTCAAATAGTTGGATGAAAATATATCAGATTATATATGAAGCCAGCACACTGTACCCCATGATTGCACTAATGTACACAGCTATGATTTAATAATAAAAAAAAAAATTACAAACCTTTAACCAAGTAAAGCTACCTCTTGGCATATAACCTACAAACACTCTTGACCATCACAGCAGCACATTTATAATGTCCACCAATGGGGAACTGTTAAATAAACAACAGTTCATTTATACAATGAAGTGCTAGACAATCATAAAAATGAAGATGATCTTTATGAAGTGATATAATGATCTTCGAAATATATTAGGTTAAAAGCAACAAGACACACGACACCTAGGATAGAGCGTCTCCAGAAAAACACACAAGAGACTTGTATAACATCCACATCCACTGAGTGGGCAGACTCAGATGGAAAAGAGACTTGGAAAGACAAACTTTGAGGCTTGATCCCTAAAGCTTCCTGGGTGCAGCCACTGAATTTGGGAAGGTCCTCACTGCCTAAAGTGGACGATAAAGGTAACCACGTATGAAAAGCTGCTATATACACTTTCAAGTGAACTGTTCACAGCAGTGATTTCTGCGCCTAAAGACTCAGGGCTTCGGTGAACTTAGTAAACAGGCTAAATGATTTATTTGGCTGTTTGATGGCTTGTAGGGTGAGGGTGAGGAGTAATAACTTTCCCTATCTCAGTTCTCTTCAGTGACTACTCTAAGCTACCAAAATGAAGTCAGGAGTTTCTCATTACCACAGTTAAGGCAACATCCTACCATGAGGACAGCTCCAATCAGCTGCTCACCTGAAAGTCAGACAGATCTATCCTCCCAACTCAAGAGACACACGTCAGGCTTTGTCGAGGGATTTTCTCATGGTCTCTACCCCAGCCCCTGCCACACACCCAGCTGGAGTGAGAGGGTCAACCTGTCCTCTTGACAAACACCCCACTGTGTGCTGTCTTGAAGCATCCTCAATTGGCTTGAGGGAGGGGGACTCATGCTTTAATGGACATGAAAATCCCAGTTCTGCCTAGATAAGGAGATACACGCATGATCTTTCACACCCTTGTGTCATTGCTCATGCTGTTTCAAGGACCTATCTCCTTCATTATATTTCTAATTGCCACTCCTTCAAGAATTAAGTCAAGACTCACACTTATTAGTGTAATAACTGCTAACTGGGTACCACTGGAGCACTGCTTCCCCAGCTGAACCCTGCTGTATATACACGTCACCACGTAGCTCCTTGTCCTATCCTGTACTGTACAATGTCTACTTCCCCATGTGTTTCCCCACAACCTTTAGGGCAGAATGTTCTGCATAGTGCCCGATGCACCATAGGCACTTTAAAAATGACTGTTGAATAAAATTAGTGGATAAAAGACATCTGCTGAGATGTCTTTTGACATCTTATTCCTACTGCTTTTGAAACAACTTGCCTTTCTCTATTTTCTTTCTCTACAGATGTCCTTCTAATTCATATCTAAGAGAATGCTTCATATCTAAGCTTCATTCTCTATAGTATTTTTAAGCCAATGGATCATTGGAAATCATCCTAGCTACGAAAGCAGCAGCGATTTTGCTTCCCATGACATCTCATTGTAGTAACACTGCTGTATCACAATGCTCAACCACATCTAATTTGGCCAAGATCATGGGAAAAATGAATATGGAAAGGGTGAAGTAAATAGTATAATTTTTTGACCTTTCTTAGACTCAATCTAAAATTCACAGCAAGTAAAATAACTTAAGAGAACATAAGGGATAAGCATGCAATCTCCACAAATATCAAATGCGTAAAAAAGTGTGACAGCATTCACAAAACCTAAAGAACGCACATAATCTATCTTATAATGCTTCATTCTCATTCTAATGGGTTGCTACCAAGGATATAAAACTACTTCTGAGAAAAAACAGCACATAGGATAAATGTATAAGTTTACCAGTGATTCTCACAAAGGCTTCAACGTATTTTCTTATTGAAACAATCAAACAAGCTCTTGGCAAAAAGATTTTATATTGGTGACAGAATAATGTAAGAATCGAAACTATAATGCAAAAAATTTTGCTTAAAGCAGATATATCACTTCTTATTTTTCTCATTTTAAAAAGAAGCTATGTTTCATTCAGCACTAATTCTTTTCCCATTCTATCAGAGAATCTGTACAAAAGCAATACTTCAACTAAAATCAGTTCTGAGGGATCTTTTATGAGCACGTATAATGCAGAAGGCCCCAATTAAACTTCCAACAAAGCACTGCCATTTTGAGTAAACAAAGTCATCTCAGTAAGGTCATTATATCTGTGAGGATTGAGGCCTAGAAATTAATTACTGGCATGATATATGTCAAAACAGAGTTTTAAAGAAATAGAATGCAGTCATAACCATGTGTTTTATCTGTTTGCATGCAAAACCAGTATTCTCTAGCATGTAAATATATTCATTTATTCAGCATCTCTCAGAAAAATAAAAAAGGTTTATTGTCTCTCTTTTTCCTGCACCCAGGTAAAATCTGAGTAAGTAACACATGGTTAATGGGACAGAAAATAAGTAGAGAGTGAAGAAATAACACAAGTGATATTGTTGAAAGGCAGAAGTCATCTTCACACAAGCAACTAATTTTGAAACATTTAGTTTGCCTTCAAAAGAAGTTGTTCAAAGAGCTTCACCATCTAGGTTACACAATAGATTGGTACCTCATGGAAACCAAAACTTTAAATCATACTTAAGAGTGCTAGTGTGTCATAAAGAAGATTGCAATCCACAGTTAAAAACAAAACAAAATACCAAAATGAGGGATTTCAAAGAATTTTGATATTCTGCCAGTTAAGGCATTTATTTAAATACTATGTTTTAGTTTCCCAGGACCTCCAAATGGAAAACACCGATGCAAAGCAGATACATGCAGGTCCTTGCTTGTGTTTTCTTTGATACAAAACAACGTCCCAAATGAAAGAGTTCTCTTATATCTCATCTATCCAAAAACCAACATTCCAATTTCAAGATAGTCTCTCCTATGGGAGGCAAAATTAAAACATGCTTTCTGTAGTAATTTACTAAAAGCATTTATTGATGGTAAAAGTTTTGCTTTTTTGGCTCGGCGCCTGTAGCTCAACAGGCTAAGGCGCCAGCCACGTACACCTGAGCTGGCGGGTTCAAATCCAGCCCAGCCCACCAAACAACAATGACAGCTGCAACCAAAAAATGGCCGGGCGTTGTGGCAGGCGCCTGTAGTCCCAGCTACTTGGGAGGTGGAGGCAGGAGACTCGCTTGAGCCCGGGAATTGGAGGTTGCTGTGAGCTGCGATGCCACAGCACTCTATCCAGGGTGACAGCTTGAGGCTCTGTCTCAAAAAAAAAATAAAATAAAATAAAAAGTTTTGCTTTTTCAAGCAAAAAAGTTGAAAAAATATTCCCCACATGCTGAACCACAGAAATTCAGAGTAGAAGGCACAGATAGAAGCACCTCACCCTGGGGCTCGCCTTGCCCTGGGGCTCACCACACTGCAAAGCCCCCTGCAGAGCCTGGACTCCAGCCCAGACTGACCTTCCCAACCCAGTATATTTTTGTTATCAGGACGCCAAGAGCTAACTGCCAGACACAAACCTTTGAGATACTTGCCTCTTATAGTGCTCCTTTCATTATCAATTTTCATTAATTGTCCATAATATGGCAATTAACGCAATATCTTACCCTTAGCAGTTATTTCTCAATCTTTCAGCTGTAAGAGACATTTGGCCCCCCCTAACAATAACAAGGAAGCTATACGATGGGCCACTCTGACCGCTGGGACTGCTCTTCCAGCAAACCCATTCTCTTAGATATAAACACTATTTAATCTCAGTTCTTAAAAGAGTGATCATAATTTCCTGTTTGTTTTTTAATCCAACATCCTCCCAACATATTTCTGATTGTTAAGAAGTATAAATTTATTGAGCAAAAACATGCCATCTTTTGGTACATCAATACTGGAAATTAAGTGATTTACCTCTCTTAAAACTGTGCTTTTATAGCCTCGATACAACCCTTGGAGGCCCTGAAACAAACAAAAGCCAAGAGGTCAGAAAGAAACAACCGCAGAGAAGATTACTGAATGACATACTAAGGACAGCAGATTTACACCCTCTAAATGTGTAAATGTGTAATGTTCTAAGTTCTAGAACATTTACAAGTACAACAGTTCTGTAAGAGGTTAATGTACATTAAAAGCTCAGGTAGTTCCCTTCAACATGGAAACATCTCTAATAATAAAATTGACTACATATTAATTTAGTTTAGTTGCTATTATTCTACTAAATAGTGTGACTTGTATCTAATTGCTCTTATATTTCTTTTGAAAAGAATATTTGAGATTCTTTAAACATATTTCCAAAAGCAAATGTACACAAATGCCAATTATCCCTTCAAATAAAAACAGAATATTTCATAACTTCAAAAAGAAATTAATAATCTGTCAATTTCATAACTTCAGATAGAAATTCATTAATAATCTCTCAATAAAGTAGTGGTAAATATTCTGAGACAAACTTTAATTTATTTATTTCACCATCCACATGGTTAAATGGAGTCTCTGACAAGACTGATCACATCTATACAATTTGTCTGCTCACCTAGGTGGCAGATCATTAAGAATAACTTTTCTAAAACTAAGACTCTGAAATTTCCATGTAACTGATTCATATTTTTTAACAAAAGGCTTCTACAAAAACTATAAAGGAAGAGAGTTAAATGCTCCCAAGTCACGTGGCCAGGAAGAATAACTTCTGAGCCACAGCTCAACAATAATCAGTGACACAGGAATGACATTTTAATGAAAACACTATGAGTTTGGTCACTATTACTGGTCCATTATATTTCTCTTCCATGGGTCCTCAAATTCTATAGTGATGCTTTAAGAAAATATCTTTTTTTTTTTTTTGTAATTTCTGGTTAATGTGAGGGTACAAACAACCAAGTCATAATATTCGTAAGATAGAGTCCCTCTTATAGTTATGTCCCACCCAAAAAGTGTGCCATACACCCCTACATTGTGCCCATTCAGTGTTGAGATGATAACTTCATTCACTTCACAGATGTACCATTTGTTTCATGTCTAACCCCAGAAGAATAGCAGCAAGATTACAATGCGGGACACATACACAGTAATGGCACTCAACATTTGTTTAGAAGTTTGAAAAAGAAATAAAAATGAAAATAAACATTCAAAAACAAATCAAAGAAAGGCAAAGATGATCCCAGCAAAAGAGTTACTATAATTGGACATTAAATTTAGCTCTAAAGTTCTCTCTAAGGCTCCAGGGATGAGCACTAAGGCCACAGTGCTAATATTAGCTACTATAAAATCATTCTCAATGCAGAAAAAAGAGAGAGTGCTTAAAAACATGTCTCACCTCTTCATATAAGATGTTAGAGAAAATCTGAAATGTTCTTGAAGAAGCAGATACCTGTGCTCTCTGCTTAACCACCTCAGATGGAACTCGAATCAGGCAGGCAACCTAAAATACATTAAAATTGGTCAAACATCCTAAAAAGGAAGTAACTTATAAAAATTAAAATTTTGTCATAAGCAAAAATTACAGTAAAGACATATAGTGTACAGATCTAGTACAAGATGTCAAAATGTTTAGTTTTTTTATTTTGGGGAATAAAGTCTCACTCTTATCACCTGGGCTAGAGTGCAGTGGCATCATCTCAGCTCACTACAACCTCAAACTCCCAGGTTCAAGTGATCCTCCTGCCTCAGCCTCTGGAGTAGCTGGGACCACAGGCAACTGCCACCACATCTGCCTAATTTTATTTACTCTTACTTTTATAAAGACAGGGTCTTGCTATTTCCCAGGCTGCTCTTGAACTCCTGACTTCAAGCAATCCTCCTCCGCCTCCCAGAGTGCTAGCATTAGCCACCATACCTGGCCACATATCCTGTTTTAGCACAAAAGCAGCCATAGATTATAATATGTAAATGAATGCTTTGGCTATGTTCCAACAAAAAAAAAATTTTATTTATGAAAACAGGCGATAAGCTTGCCAACCCCAGCTTTAGGTATAAACATTGGCAACTTCTTCTCTGGGCTTAGTCTTGGCAAGAGCAGATTAGGCACAGAATAGATGTAAGACTCAGCGCCCCAAGAGACAGGGACAAAGATGACACATGATGTGATCCTAGATGTCACAAAGTAGCTGGCATGGGCGTGTTGCCTCTAAAAGCTAAGAAGTTATTAAGTTTTATGTTGGTGCACTACAACAGACACGGTAATGATAACAAAGGATTCATTACCTCAGGTTATTATTCTACCAAAACTGACAAGATTTACGAAACAACAATCTGATTTCTACTTCTTCATTCATCAAATATTTGATCGCTTATTATTCACAAAGATGTCACAATTTGGGCCAACATACCTTTCCAACCAGTCTCCCTTCAGACTTACCTAATTCAATTCAAGAAAAACATACTTAGCCAGATACTACTGCTCAAGACACTCTACAGTAAAGAAGAATAGGCTCTGGCCTCAAAGAACCCACAGACACATACAGATAATTTCAATAATATTTGGCTTTAAAAAAAAAAGAGGCAAAAATAAAGATCATGGAAAATAGAAGGTATTTAGTCCAACCTCTGGACTCAAGAAAAACTGCCAAAGATTATGCCTTCACAGGACCTTCCAAAGAAGCCAGAGTGAGCTGGCAGGAAAGGTACAAAGGGCAGGCTGGGGGGAGGAAAGTGCATACGTACAAAGGCAAAGGCAGAGTGTTCAGGGGAAACAGTGCCAGTCCGTGTCAATACAGAAACTCACAGCCTGCAGCCGCCCACACCGTTCTGTAACTTACCAAGCACCAAGTGCAAGGTGAGGAGCACAGAAGACTGACACACAAACAAGGCCCTGTGTTCCATGCCAGGGAGCTGGAACTTCATTCCACAGACGAGTGAGAAAGTTAAAGCAAAGGAACGACAAGCTGTGTTTAGGGCAACACTCCCGCTGCAGCCCATAAAATAGTCGGAGGATGTGAAGAAGAGAAGGGTAAGCGGCAAAGGAGAGAAGATAAGCCAGAAGGCAGGAGGCAAGTCATGAAACGGCTACAACAGATCGGATGAAGTAGCGAGGAAAGGACTGCGACTCAGAAAAGAAAAAAGGGTCAGATTTGAGGGAAAAGTGAAAAATGAAACGCACCAGACGTTATGAACGATAGGTGGTTAGTAGTGAGGGCTGAGGAGAGAGTAGGATGCTCTAAGCGTGTGGTTGGAAGAAGGCTCCAAGGTGGTCCCATTCCATGAGATTAGGGGTCCCAGGAGGAGAAGCAGCGGGTTTAGAGGGAAAATGCTAAGTCCAGACTGCGCACAGCTGAGTTGGAGAAGTCTGTGGACCATGGAAGGGGCTGTGTCCAGCCAAGACATACAGTACACGGCTGCAGAACTAGAAAATAACAGGGCTGGAGACAGATATGGAAGTACACAGGTGAGCCTAAAACCAAAAGAACAGATGAAAGCACCCAAAGAAAGAGTCAAGAAAGACCAACGGCCAAGAATGAAATCTTGAGGAACATCAACTTCTGAGGGGCAAGAAATAGAGCAGGCCTGGCTGGAGCCCCACAGGGAAGAGGAGGGACGTGTTCCTGGAGTGAACACCCGCCCTGGCTGCCCAGGTTCCCTCTCAGGATGACAGGCTTCTCAGGAAAAGCAGAGAGAGTCAGTCTCTCCCCTCCCTGCCCCTGCGTGAGAACCACAATCACGCGACTTAGGTTTGGCTAACCCAACACTCCTGCCCAGGGGCCAGATTCTAGAGCTTATCTGGCCAATACACAGGCCACTGGTCATCTGAGGCTAAGAGCACCTGAAAAGGGACAAGTACAAGTGAGACATGTCGGGAATGTAAAACACACATCAGATTTTAAAACCTAGTATGAAAAAATAATGTAAAACATCCTGTTAATTTTTTTTAAGAGATAGGGTCATTATGTGGCCCAGGCTGGCCTCAAACTCCTGAGCCTCCTGAGTAGCTGCGCCCTGCTAATACTTCGTTTATACTGATGACACATAGAAATGTTAATATTATGGATAAATGCAGTTTAATAAAATATGTTGTTAAAATTCTTCCAAGCAGTTGTCATCACCTTTTTGAATGTGGCTACTGGAAATGTAAGCTGACACCTGAGTTGTGCGTTATGTTCCCACTGGGTATTTCTGCTCTGGAGCTGCGGGGCCAGTTTAACATCTCTGCGTAGCAGCCCACACAGCAGGGGAAGCATCCAGCTGTGGTGCCTGGCAACACCAAACCACACTGTTCATGGGGCGCAGGCCCAGATGTGGCTCTTGCCATATTCCCCTTCCCATTCACCTCCTGAGCCACATTCCCCCTCTCCTTCATGCATTCTAAGGGCTGGCACATTGTGTTCTAAGCCAGGCACAGAGGTAACAGCTTTTTTGGTTACAAGTACCAGAACACTGACTCTAAATGACATTTAATTATGATACTTAACAAGTTGCTTGGTGACAGGCAGTTCCACACTTAGTGCAGAACCTCAGCAGAGTGGACAGGAATCCCAGGCTCTCCCTCTCTCTTTGCCCTGCCTTCTGGCTTACTGGCCCTTCATCCTTAGGCTTGCTGCCCTACTGATAAAAGACAGTTCTTCATCCTGCAGCATCACCTTGGTACACAAGTGAGTTCCACACAACAACAGCAGGCCTCCTTTTGCTCTGGATGCCTCCCCCATACACACACACAGATGTCCCCTTGAATGTATGGACCAGAACTGGGTGACACGGCTAGGCAGCCCTCGTTATGGAGGCTGAGAATATAGAGATCTAACAAAGGATGGGGTACTGTCACCCAGACCAGTATGAGTATTCTGTTCAGCAAGGGAGAAGTGGAAGGCAGCAGTGCCTATCACAACCTTTCAAAAAAAAATCTTTTTTCCATGGGTTAGAATCAATTTCAACTGCAAGCAAAAGATATTCCAGGGGGCCAGAAGTCTCAAATGGAGATTTGCAGAGTCATGCACCAGGAGTCTTGAGCAGTGCTTGCATTGTGGTTCGTACAGTTCACCAGAATTGTTTCCATGGAGGGGCTGAGGCAGGAGATCCATTCCACTGAATTCGTAAGGGATGCACAGATAGAGATGGGCCAGTGTATGTAGCCTGCTGTCAGAAGAAGACAGCTAAGAAGTTAGAGGAGGTAGGTTGAGGTGGGTTCCTAGTCAAAGAGGACCACGGGGTCAAGGAATAGTCTAGTTTTATTTAGGACAATATATATCTGCACATCAGATAAGGGGGAAATGGCAAGAGCAAGACAGAGAGGTTGATAATCGAGGAAAGAAATAACATATGAAGACCCAAGAGGCAATGAATAAAGGTAGAGTCAGGAGCCCTCGCCAGGCCTACCCATCTGTGACTCCTCCCTGGCCAAGCACATCCAGCATCCAGGGCCATTCCTGCCTCCACACTGTACCTTTCCAACCCCAGGAAGGACTGAACAGTGGTCTGGCTGGGTCTTCAGACCCTGACAGTGGCCCCAGCTCTGGTAGTGAATTCTAAAGCATTCTCCTTGCCTTCCAGAATTCGCGAAACTGTAATTTCTTTCTTAATTAATAAATGAAAATGTACCTATTTATATAATTATATAGGTACAAGTTTTCATACTTGACTTTGACCAGAAACCTTTATGGTATTTTTTTAGATCCTTATACCTTTTCCAAAATAATACCTTTTCCAAATAATACCTTTTCCAAAATAATACCTTTTCTTCTCCACATCAAAAGATCCCCTCCTTATTCTTAATTCCCAAATAAACTATCTTACCTGACATTTTTTACTTATTAACTTATGCCACATAGTTTTTAAAACATATTATTTTCTCTTCTACTGAACCACAGCATCTTGAGGACAGAAGATAGTATGCCCCAACCTTATTAATTACTTTGGGTAGAAAGTAAAAATCACCCAGAGGGAAAAAACACCAAATACAAACGAAAATCAATCATTTCCACAGAAATAACTTTACCGATACTTTAGAATTTTTTAGATATATTTTTCCTTTATACTAAATAGATAACTTTTATGAATATAAAGACTAGGAACAAAAGGAACAAAGGATTATAGGTGATGTTTCTTCTTTTCTGCCTACCTGTATTTTCTAATTCTCCACAACTGACATTTATTTTTACTTCATAAGATGTTTAAAACATAATTTCAAAGGATAAAAATATTTGTTATGGACCAAAGATTTTAAGTAAAGGAGAAAATAAAATGAAAAGGCTAATTTAAAATATACTTTTAGACACAAACCTACTTATTAGCCTTGACAAAAACATTTCTTTTTCATTTAATAACAATAAACTAAAAAACAGATTAAAGAGCTTACAAGTTAGGCCTAAAATTGGGTAGAAATTATGTTTTTTTTTTTATAAGAGTACAAACTTTTAGAAACAAAAACCAAGATAGAAAATAAAGCTCACTGAAACCTACATGAACCCAACAGGACAGCTCCCAGCATCTAAAACTCATTAAAGAAATGAAAATAAATAAATAACAAAAGAAAAGGATAGACTAACTCCTTGCATTTTTCAATTCAAGAGGTCAAGAGTGAAATACGACCCCAGTATGTCAAGAAAATAGGAATTGTCTACTTCTGTGATTTGGTATAAATATTTATGGAACTTCAGGCTTCATAACCTTTCATGTTCTTACATTATGTTTTTATTTCTTAAAAAATACAGAAGCAGAAGAAAAACTTTGAAAAGGTTCTCAGATAAAAAAACAATCTAACTGAAGGGATACAAAGTCCCCAGCACAGCTTCCTGACTTCTGTGGCATGGCAATTTTGGTATAAGAGAGAGGCTACAAAGTAATGCTTCGATTTCCTCCTGTGCCTTCCATTTGGTTTTCTATTAACTCTGATCTTTCTTAGATTTGAATCTGAGCTACAATAGAATATTTCACTGCACAAGAACAAAACCATGTTATAGCACTGTGGTTCTATGAAAAGAAATAAAGGTAATGTCATCCACAGGTCTCTTGGTAAATCCATTCTGTAGAGCATTCTTCCCTTGTGGATCTGAGGTTCAGTATGAATCCACAACACAGGAACGGTGGTGTTTTCATTAAACCCAAGAATATTTAAATAAGTTCTACCAAAGAACAAGACAACTGAGGTTTTCCATGAAGACAAGACATGCCCTCCCCCATCTTTATCAATATTAAAATGCAATGCCGGGCTCATTAAACATAACAAATATATGATAAAACTTCAGATTAAACTTTTGATTAAATGATGCTGCTGCTACCAAGATTTTTCTTTGATGCAGGTTTTCAACTGATTACTCCAATGGAGAGCTGAATGTTTCCTTTTAGTATAATTAAATAAAACACCAAGAGTTGGGTACACACACCTATAGTCCTAGCTGCTCAGGAGGCTAAAGCGAGAAGATAGGCTTCAACCCATGAATTTAAGGCCAGCTGGGACAATCCAGGGAAATGCCCATCTTTAAAAAAAAAAAAAAAATGGAAGAAAGGGAGGAAGGGTGGGAGGAAGAGAGAAAGAAAGAAAAACACCACGATGTAAAACTACAAATCATAAGACTACTGAACATGAAAAAAATTACAGCATACTTTAGCCTTGCATTAGGTAAAATGAGCAGTGAGAAGGAGAGATGGGTGCAGCTACAATCTTTGGTTCCTGCATTGCTATAGCCAAGCTTCACACCTGCAACACACCACCTGTCAGGTTTCACAACCCCACTTTTGTTTTCCCTCCCTGGAAATTCCCTTCAAAGTCACTGAGTATCAACAAAGGTACCCTATATTACCATTACATCTGCTTTACAACTATTTCAATGGAGTTCACAAAAACTTATCTGATTTAAGACTTTTCTCTAAGAAAATCAATAACCTATTCACAGTCCTCTGATATATGAAGCTAATGTCATCATTTTATATGTAAATCAATATGATATAATAGAAGTTACCGGAAGTCAGAGAGCTACTTGGCTTAAGAAGCATGAATGAAACCCAAATCTTTTGCTTATCATCTCCAGAGGTATATCATATGTACACACATAATGAACTTTACCATTCAAGGTTTAATTTCAGTTAATTACTCATGTTTCCATAGGCAACACTATCATAAATTAGAAATTTAACAATACGCTGAATAGAGCCAATCAAAACTCAAGCTACTTTGGACTTTGCAAAGCAAACTCAATGTGGGAAATTATTATGAGCAGGGATAGGGAGATAACTTGTGACATTCTGAAGATTTTTGAAATGCAGATTACTAACTTGTATCTTATTCCAAATTCTCTTTATAATTCACAAAATTCTCTTTAGAAAGCAGGTTTCCAAGTAAGAATACCTAACATTATCTTTCTATACCACCACTTAAAAAAAAAAAAAAAAAATCAAAAACCTTTACAATAATTCATCTGTATGTCAAGTATGCCATCTTCTGGTTACACAAGGAATTACAGCAGTTGACAAGTTAAACTAAACAGCAATTTATAAATCCTAATTTACACTTTTACCCACTTATAGTGGGACATAAGTACATCAAAACTTTATTCCTTTTTAAGACTCTTTCTAATTACACAAAATAGCCAATAGGAATTATAAGAAAAATGTTGGGTGGTACTCATAGCTCAGTGGGTAGGGCGCCACAACAAAAAACAACAAAAAAAAATAGCTGGGTGTTGTGGGGGGGCGCCTGTAGTCCCAGCTACTTGGGAGGCTGAAGCAAGAGAATCGCCTAAGCCCAGGAACTGGAGGTTGCTTTGAGCAATGACACCACTGCACTCTACTGAGGGTGACAAAGTGAAACTCTCTCTCAAAAAACAAAAAAGAAAAAGAAAAACGTTACATCTATCTTCACTTGCCTTGACCCCTTGATAATCCAGACACCACAAACAAAAAAGTCTTCTCAACAAAAACAATTCTATCAGCTTTGAGGCCATGTTCACAGAATTTTATACGGCCCAAGAAATAAACCTCAAATGGCTTTTTTACTTTTGTACTTTTCCTCAACAAAAATGAGCCAAAATATCAGAGGAGGTAACAAAAGCCCTATAGACTTTACAGATTTCTATCAACCTAAACACCTGGAAATGGAGGAGGGCGCAATGGTAACTATTCATTTCCTATTGTTGCTATAACAACCAGTGTATATTTTGTGGCTTAAAATACATTCTAGAGGTATAAATTGCAAAATGGGTCTTACCAAGCAAAAATCAAGGTGTCAATTAGGCAGCATGCCTGCTGGAGGCTGAATGGGAGCCTCCATTTCTTTCTCTCTAGAAGCCACCTGTGTTATTTCTGTGGTGGTCCCTTTCTCCTTCTTCATGACAGCAGCACAGCATCTTCCAATCTCTCGCTGCTGTGCCTGCTTCCCTCTCATAAGGACTCTGGTGATTATATTGGGCCCACCTAGATATAGGTGTTGAAGATCTTTAACTTAATCACATCTGCCAAGTCCCTCTTACCATGCAAGGTAATAAACACATTCATGGGTTTCTGGGACTAGGCCATCTTCAGCAGGCCATTATATTGCCCAATAATTCTTAGAACCTTACCTCTTATTTTAAAAACCCAGAATGATTTGAGTTCTTAGTATTCTCATCTCCACTTCTGTCACTTAAAAATACTACATGAAAAAGTAAAAGAGGTGATCTTGTAAGTATACAGAGAAATATCTATCTATTCATTCTGTAATGTTGTTTTACTATCCACAGTAGCTGAGAAAACTTGAGCAAGTGACTAAACTAATTTGAATTTCAATTTCTTCAACTTCTGAATGGATATCCCTCCCCAACTATCAAATTCTAAAAAATGCACCATACACAGCAATTTGTGTGAAATGGGACTAGAACCAATGTTCACTGAACACTGTGTGTGTTGAATGCCAGGCTGAGCACCTCAGGAGTTCTACCACTTCATCCCTGCAAGAACTGTGAGTAGGGCAGCATTAGCCCTGCTTTTGAAGATGAGGGAAAAAAGCAGCTCAGTGAGGTCACATAAACAACATACGGACCTACGGCAAATAAGTGACAAGTCACACTTCTGACCCTGATCTGTGTCACTCAACAGTCCCTAATCCTTGCCATGCTGCCTCCCTACAAAGGCCCTCAAAATAGTCTCTATTTTATTAATTTTTTTTTTTTTTGACAGAGTCTCATTTTGTCGTCCCCAGTAGACTGCCATGGTCTCATAGCTCACAGCAACCTCAGATTCTTGGGCTCAAGCAATCCTCTTCCTTCAGCCTTCCGAATAGCTAGGAATAGATGTCCACCATAACACCCAGCTAGTTTTTCTGTTTTTAGTAGAGATGGGGTCTTGCTCAGGCTGGTCTGAAACTCCTGAGCTCAAGCAATCCACTCGCCCCAGCCTCCCAGAGTGATGGGATTACAGGCGTGAGCCACCACTCCTGGCCCCCTAGTCTCTATTTTAGTAAATGTATCCAACTAATTTAAACACACCTCACAAACTGAGATCAAAATTTCTTATTCTGGGTCTCTTAGTATCTATCATAGTATTTGATATACAAAAAGCAATCAAATATGGAAAAGCACACAATCACAAATCAATACAAATTTTGATGGTGGCATTTAGTCCATTATAGGAATCTTAAGGCAATATGTCTTTTTCAGGGCAACAAAGAGAGATTTTATTTAGGAAAAAAAAGAGAAAAGTTTAGAGCATTTCCAAATAGAGTTGGAAGTGGGTCCCTCTCATGGAGGAGAAAAAGTGAGAGAGATCTTAAGGCATTTTTAAAAATAAAGGTTTGTCACTGAAAGCTCAGACTCACAAAGATGTGGCTAATCCTAACTTCCTTCAGTACTTTGGTCCTTTGAGGGACATATTTGGTTTTCCCATTTATAATGTAGTGGTTGTGAGGGGAGGGGCAAGATGGCCGACAGGAAGCAGCACCCAACAGAGGCTCCTGTCCAAAAGGAAAGATAACCTCCAGAAACTGCCCAATTGAGCTGAAGACTGTGAGCCCAGACGAGAGAGAAAGAGACAGAGAGAGAGAGAGAAAGAGAGAGAGAGAGGAGTGATAACTGCAGGTCACCTCTGAGGCAAGCTGCGACTTCCAGAAACCAAGCCTCAGGCAGAAAAACTGAACTAAAGTTTTCCACCATTCTGAACTTCCAGGACACCCTTCCCCCCTTATGTGATACACCAGAGGCCTGACCTCTGCTGAAACTGAGGGAGGAGTACTTGAGCAGCGCCCACCCTCCCTATCTGCCGGACCAGGTGGCCCACCAGGTAAGAAACTCTGGCACCCAGCCGGGCCTTGACGCACCACCAGTAGCAGCCAGGAATTCCGCTGGGACTCCACGCGGCACCAATCTGTGCCTGCCCAGCCTCAGCCTGCCACCTGCTGGGACCCCTGCTGCACAACCCGTGTCCTCCCTTCGGAGCCCTCCTCCCAGCCAGAGACTGCTGGAGGCATGAGCTCCCTTTGCAAAGGCCACCGGGTGCCCCAAACCACACCATGCTGCTTGATCTGGACGTGGCACACTCCAGAGTTGCGCCCACAGCCAGAACTCCCTGGGTGGGGCAGTCCCAGAGGAGCACACAGGGTCACTCCCTACAAAGATCCAGCAACAACACAGTGATCCTGCTAAGGTCTGATCTGGGAGAAACACCTCCCCAACTCTGAGGACGGTCATAGGCAACAGTGAAAAACAATCATGAGGCAGAATCAACACAAAAACTCTGGCAATAAGAATAATCAGAGTAGATCAACTCCCCCAAGGAACGACAAGGTAGATACAGCACAAGATTCCTTACATAAGCAAATGGCTAAGATGTCAGAAATCAAAGTCAGAGTCTAGATAGCAAATAAGATCAGCACAATGGAGGAAAAGATGGAATTAGAATTTCAAGCAGTAATCCAAAAGATGACCCAAAAGATGTCGCAAGAATTCAATGAATTCAAAGACAAAATGACCAAAGATTTTGACACATTTAGACAAGAAGATGCAGCCCTCAAACATCTGAAAAATACAGTAGAATCCATCAGTAACAGAATGGAGCAAGCAGAAGAAAGGATTTCTGACATGGAAGACAAAGCTTTTGAAAGCTCCCAAACTTCCAAAGAGGAAGAGAAATGGAAGGCAAAAATGGATCATTCTCTCAGACAGCTCTGGGATAATTCCAAGAAAACCAATATTTGCCTTATAGGGATACCTAAAAACGATGAAGTGGCGTCACAAAGCACAGAGTCTCTTCTTTATGAGATTATGAAAGAGAACTTTCCAGACATGCCAAGAGATTCTGAAAATCAGATAGCAGACAGTTTCAGAACCCCAGCACGACTCAACCCGAATAAGACATCCCCCAGACACATCATTAATTAAGTTTACTAAAGTTAACTTAAAGGAGAAAATTCTGAAAGCAGCCAGATGTAAGAAATCCATTACCTACAAGGAGAAGAATATTAGAATAACTACAGATCTCTCTGATCAAACCTTTCAAGCTAGAAGAGAATAATCATCAACTTTTAATCTCCTAAAGCAAAACAGCTTTCAACCCAGGATCCTGTACCCAGCTAAACTGAGTTTCATTTACCATGGAGAAATTAAATACTTTGACACCACATGTTAAATTAAATACATGACATCCACATGTTGAAGAAATTTGCTATAATTAAACCAGCTCTCCAGGATATTCACAGACCTATCCTCCATAATGACCAGCGCAATCCTCCACCACAAAAGTAAACTCACCCACAAAATTTTTATCAAATTTCATCTTCCACAGTGATGAAAGGATTAAAAATGTCCACTGGACTATCTAAACAATTATCATTGTTTTCAATAAATGTGAATGGTTTAAATTGTCCTCTAAAGAGGCATAGGTTGGCTGACTGGATACAAAAACTCACACCAGATATCTGCTGCATACAAGAATCTTATCTTACCTTAAAAGATAAATTTAGACTCAAGGTGAAGGGATGGTCATCTATATTCCAGGCAAATGGAAAACAGAAAAAAGCAGGTGTTGCAATCTTATTCGCAGATATAATAGGCTTTAAACCAGCCAAAGTAAAGAAGGATAAAGACGGACATTTCATATTTGTTAAAGGAAATACTCAATATGATGAGATTTCAATTATTAATATTTATGCACCAAACCAAAATGCAGCTCAATTTGTAAGAAAAACTCTAGTAGACATGAGTAACTTGATTTCCTCCAGCTCTATAGTAGTTGGAGATTTTAATACTCCTTTAGCAGTGTTGGATAGATCCTCCAATAAGAAGCTAAGTAAAGAAATTTTAGATTTAAACTCAACCATTCAACAACTGGATTTAACAGACATCTACAGAACATTTCATCCTAATAAAATTGAATACACATTCTTCTCAGCATTCCATGGAACATACTCCAAAATCGATCACATCTTAGATCACAACTCTAACCTCAGCAAATTTAAAAGAATAGAAATTATTCCTTGCATCTTCTCCGACCATCATGGAATAAAAGTTGAACTCAATAACAACAGGAATCTACATACTCATACAAAAACATGGAAGCTAAATAACCTTATGCTGAAGGATAGTTGGGTCATAGATGAGATTAAGAAGGAAATTACCAAATTTTTGGAACAAAAGGACAATGAAGACACAAATTATCAGAACCTCTGGGATACTGCAAAGGCAGTCCTAAGAGGGAAATTTATAGCACTGCAAGCCTTTCTCAAGAAAACGGAAAGAGAGGAAGTTAATAACTTAATGGGACATCTTAAGCAACTGGAGAAGGAGGAACATTCCAACCCCAAACACAGCAGAAGAAAAGAAATAACCAAAATTAGAGCATAATTAAACAAAATTGAAAACAAAGAATTATACAACAGATCAACAAATCAAAAAGTTGATTGTTTGAAAAGGTCAATAAAATAGATAAACCTTTGGCTAACCTAGCCAGGAAAAAGAGTAAAATCTCTAATTTCATCAATCAGAAATGGTAAAGAGAAAATAACAACAGACCCCTCAGAAATTCAAAAAATCCTTAACGAATATTACAAGAAACTTTACTCTCAGAAATACGAAAATCTCAAGGAAATGGACCAATACTTGCAAGCACGCCACCTACCAAGACTTAGCCAGAACATAGTGGAAACGTTGAACAGGCCTATATCTAAAAAGTTATCAAATAGCATCAACTATAAAAAATCTCCCTAGAAAGTAAAGCCCGGGACCAGATGGGTTCACATCAGAATTCTACCAAACCTTTAAAGAAGAACTAGTACCTATATTACTCAACCTCTTCCAAAATATAGAAAAAGAAGGAATACTACCCAGCACATTCTATGAAGCAATCATCACCTTGATCCCTAAACCAGGGAGAGACCCAACAAGAAAAGAAAACTACGGACCAATATCACTAATGAATATTGATGCAAAAATATTTAACAAGATACTAATAAACAGAATCCAACAACACATCAAACAAATTATACACCACGACCAAGTGGACTTTATCCCAGGGTCTCAAGGCTGATTCAATATACGTAAATCTATAAATGTAATTCAACACATAAACAAATTAAAAAAGAAAGACCATATGATTCTCTCAATTGATGCAGAAAAAACTTCTAACAATATCCAGCATCCCTTCATGATCAGGACACTTAAAAAAATTGGTATAGAAGGGACATTTCTTAAACTGATAGAGGCCATCTACAGCAAACCCACAGCCAATATCGTATTGAATGGAGTTCAATTGAAACCATTTCCACTTAGATCAGGAACCAGGCAAGGTTGCCCATTGTCTCCATTGC
>CAUYRH010069609.1:0-37037 GCA_963574655.1 Perodicticus potto | reverse complement strand
ACCATAAAGCTCACCCTTTTTAGGTGTATGGTTCAATGCCAGGCATTATTTTAAGTTCTTGATATATTAGCTCATTTATATTCTTTTTTTTTTGTAGAGACAAAGTCCCACTTTATTGCACTCGGTGGAGTGCCGTGGCGTCACACATCTCACAGCACCCTCCAACTGGGCGTAGGCGAGTCTCTTGCCTCCGTCTCCCAAGTACCTGGGACTACAGGCACCTGCCACAACGCCCGGCCATTTTTTGGTTGCAGCTGTCATTGTTGTTTGGCGAGCCCGGGCTGGATTCGAACCTGCCAGCTCAGGTGTACATGGCTAGCGCCTTAGCCCATTGAGCCACAGGCGCCAAGTCCATAGTTTTTTTTTTTATAAACTATAGTCCTGCCCTCCAATGGTCTGAGGGACAGTGAATTGGCCCCCTGTTTAAAACGTTTGAGGACTCCTGGCCTAACAAATGCAATCAGTGTAACCTAATTCTTTGTACCCTCACTAAGTCCAAAACAATAAAAAAAAGAAAAAAGAAAACCATATGATTTTTCTTAGCTTGTTTATACCGAAAATTGTACCTTTAAATAAAAAAAAAATCCAAACCCAGTGTAGAGAACTCTTATGAAAAAATGTAGCTGTGTTTGATCATCTGAGACAAATGCTGGACTTGGTTAGTGAATGGTTGTTTAATTCTGCTAACCATCTGTGCTGTGGTTTGTCAGAAGCTTAAGCCTGAATGAAACGATAAAATGTGCTATATGTCAGGTTGTTATTATTATTATTTTATCTAAGACCAGATTTAAAAGATACTAATTATTCCAAAATAATTTCTTAAGAGATTTTGCTGTTTTCAATTTAATCCATTTGCTGTCCTCTGTTACATGAGTTACTTAAATTAAAAACGTGGCTTTTTAAGTTCGGCTATCTTTTGGCTTTACTTCTCTGGGCAAATACAAGCAACTTTCATTGATTTCATTCTTGTTCGGCTTCTTCTTGTCTTTTAAAAGACACACTTGGGAGCCAGGCATTGAATCCCTCGCTTCAGCTTGGGAAGAGCTGGATGTTAAGTTCCTGACAGGTGGAATCCTGGGGAGTCTGAAGGTTAGGGGGTGGGGGAGAAACTGCTTGAAAGTGAGCTGCATGTAAATTAAGGATAGTGTTTTAGGGATAGTGTACAGTTGAAGGGAAAGATTCATGTTCTCTGCCAAAGTTATGTGAGAGGGCCCTGGAGAGGAGGCTCACAACTATAATCCCAGCACTCTGGAAGGTTGAGTCAAGTGGTTCCCTTGAGCTCAGGAGACTGAGACCAGCCTGAGCAAGAGCGAGTCCCCGTTTCTACCGAAAATAGAAAAACTAGCCAAGCATCGTGATGGGCGCCTGTATTCCTAGCTACTTGGGAGGCTGAGGCAGGAGGATCACTTAAGCCCAACAGTTTGAGGTTGCTGTGAGCTGTGACACCATGGAAGTAGCGCCATACTGTAAGACTCTGAATGAACAAGTGAACAAAACAAATAAATAATATATATGTGAGGAGAATGGAATATGTCCCCACCTTCAGTGATCGATTATCTAATGCAGAGAACAAGCATGCATGCAGTCTAAATGCATTTCAGAAGGTTAAATATGGGTTTAGTAACGCCAAATAATATTAATTTGCGATTATAGGTTAGGAGGTCAGATGGAGGTAGTGAGATACTTTACATATTTATATATTCAGGAAAGTTAACCCAAGAGAAATATTTTTCTGTGCTACTATAAATTGGCTTTATAAAGTCCACAGGTGTTTTCCATTTTTTCTTTTCTTTCTTTCTTTCTTTTTTTTTTTTTTTTTTAGCCAGAATCTCAACCTGTTGCCATGGGTAGAGTGCCATAGCATCCTAGCTCACAGCAACCTCAAACTCTTGGGCTCAAGTGATCCTCTTGCCTCAGTTTTCCTATTTTTGTTTAGTAGAGACAAGGTGTTGCTTTTTCTCAGGCTGGTCTTGAACTTGTGAGTTCAAGCAATCCACCCACCTGGACCTCCCGGAGCGCTAGGAGTTTTCCCTTTCATCCTGGGAAAGTTCACTAAAAAATTAAAAGAAGAAGAAATGAAGTAACAAAATGCAGATTAACTGGAGAAAATGCAAATAAAATTTATTAGCAAGTGCACAAGACTTGAGAATAAAGGCTCAAAGGTGTGGGGCAAATTATTTATTTTCATGCTTAGATTCAAAAAAGTATAGACAGCTGGGTAGAAATGTGGTTGTACAAAAGGGTGTGACCTCATATGCACAGACTGAGTGGGGAATCCACCCAGGCTTGTCTGTCTGGAATCTCATCAGCCTGTAGCGTCCTTTCTCCTGGGCCTGGAGCAGAACCCTCCCTGGAAAAGGCCTCCCGTGACCTATAGCCCAACCAGGCTGGTTGGAGAATTTCCTTGGGGTCAGTTATTGCCCAGAAATGAAAGAGGAATTTGGAGTCAATATTTTCAGGGGTTTTTTTGCAGCTGGTATTGGGGAGAAGGGGTTCTGATTTCTATGACCTACTTCGGGGAAGAGGGATTCTAGTTTTGGTGGCTAAACTTGTGAATGTGTTTTGAAGATGACCTTGCCTAAGACTTCACAACCCCAAGAGAGCTCCTGGCCATGTCTTCCCCCAGATTTATGTTGGCCCGAGTTCCGAATTGCTGCGCTCCGAAGCTGATTCATCAGAAAGGGGCTTATAAAAAGATATTGCATAATCCTGAAATTGCCAGCATAAGGCTGGGGAAGCAGGCTGCTGTAGGGAAAGATTCCAGGAACAAAGCAGAAAATAAAGCCAGTGCATTAATCTGATCAAGGGGTTGCCAATTCTAAGACTGAACCAGTCGGCCCCTTGAGGAGTAACTGCCAGTTCTGATGCCCCGTGATGACCCCACACTGTAAGTCAAGGTCGTGACCTGCTTTCGGCGTAGCTCCTATCATAAAAAGTTGAAAGCCTCAGCTACCACCCGTAAAAATGCTTCTGACTGCAGAAGACCACATCTTGCATTGGGGGGAGGTCATATCTTCCAGACGGTAGAAGAGGGGGTAAGCTGTGCATTGCAATTTTCTGAATTCCACCTTGCATCTCCCAAAGCAAAAAATATGCATGGCATAGCAAGCCAGTAAAACACAAATCAGATGGCTAAAAGTACAATTACCGAGGAAAATTCTGCAGGCATTGGGAAACGGTGTGATTGATGAATGCATTGCTTTCTGCTGGAGAAAACGTAGTCTGAGTTAGGGCTGCCTCTGAGACGAGCTGATGAATGCAAACAGCTCTACAAGAATAATTCCACTGTTAGTTTGACGCTGCTGCTGGTACAAGAGACAGAAGCACCTAACTGTCTCATTACCCTATTTGGGCCGAAAGCATCCCTAGTTACTCCTAGCAGTATTTTCGAGTTTCACTCAAACACTAACACAAGTTAATATACAATTGCCTCCTAGGAGAAAGAAAAAAAACAAAACCCGACTAACAAAATTTAATTGGGAGTCCTGGAAATAGAGGAATAATTAAGTACTTTTTATTCTAAGCTCTTTGTAGTCGAGTGAGCATTTAAAGATGAAAGACAGCTCCACTTCTCCCTATAAGTAGGCAATGCCTTTCCCACTGAGAAAGGATTAAGTGAGATGTTTAAGAGTTCAAGAGATTTTGTTGTATTTTTTTTTCTTAAGAATTGCAGCTTTAGGGGGAAAAGCAGCCAAAGCAGTTCCAACAAAACAAAACAAAATAAAACAAAAACTCTGTCCACAGAAGGAAGCTTTCAAGACAATCCATGAAACATAATTATTCGGGAATAAAAGCTTCACTCATCTCCACAAGCACCTCTTATTTGACAACATCAGCTGTTTTCTCTTTCTTCTGGGCCTTCCCGATACATGATTTTCCCCAGCAAAATTTCCTTGAAAGCACCAAGGCCAGTGTCAAAAATCCTTTCGCTGTCATTTCTACTCATAGTTTTGTATTTTCTTTTCTAAATCCTGTGTGCAGAAGGAGAGAAGCCACTGGATCCCCGCAAACATTTTTCCCCAGAGTGATTTTTTCATGGTAAAATTCACTGAAATTCTACCCTTATCATGCTCAGAGAATTTTTTTATTTTCAGCAGTATTATTATTATTATTTTGAGACAGACTCTCACTATGTCACCCTGTGTAGAGTGCCGTAGAGTCATTGTAATTCACAGCAACCTCAAACTCCTGGGCGATCCTCCTGCCTCAGCCTCCCAAACTCAAGCGATCCTCCTGCCTCAGCCTCCCAAGTAGCTGGGACTACAGGTGCCTGCCATGATGCCTGGCTAGTTTTTCCTATTTTTAGTAGAGAAGGGGCCTTGCTCTTGCTCAGGCTATTGTTAAAGTCCTGAGCTCAAGGGATCCACCTGCCCCAGCCTCCCAGGGTGCTGGGATGACAGATGTGAGTCCCCGGCCTTTACAGAATCATGAATTCTTTGTGGTTGATGCATTCAGCCTGCACCATGAGAGGAAATAAAGTGCAGGTGGTAGTTTACAATTTGTGGACAGATTGTGATGCAGGATCTGATGGGAGCCCTTGAGCTATAAGCGGCAAAGACAAAGTGTTGTCTCTTTGCTGGTGAGTGGGGAACATAGACAGGATTAGATTACTCTGGGTGAGGTCGGCTGTCTGTTGGGGGGTCAAGAGCTGTCAACATTTATACCCCACAAATCTCATCCCCCCGGGAGGAAGTCCAGCACCCCCACTGTGCTCTCCAGCACCTGGAGTGGAAATTATTGCCCCAGATCAATACCATGGTTTGGAAAAAATTTTTTTAATTAATTCCTATTTCCAAATATTTGTTGCTCTTTCTTTTCTTTTCTTTCCTTCCTTCCTTTCTCTCTCTCTCTCTCTCTCTCTCTCTCTCTCTGTTTCCTTCCCTCCCTCCCTCTCTCTCTCTCTTTCTTTCTCTCTCTCTTAATTTCTCTTTCTTTCTTTCTTTCTTTCTTTCTTTCTTTCTTTCTTTCTTTCTTTCTTTCTTCCTTCCTTCCTTTCTTCCTTCCTTCCTTCCTTCCTTCCTTCCTTCCTTCCTTCCTTTCTTTCTTCCTTTCTTTCTTTCTTCCTTTCTTTTTATTGCTTCTGTTAACCTGGATAAACCTGAAACACATTCTTAGTAAAGCATCCCAAGAATGGAGAAGTAAGAATGCAATGTTCTGGGCGGCGCCTGTGACTCAGTGACTAGGGCGCCAGCCCCATGTACCAAGCGTGGCTGGTTCAAACCTGGCCCTGGCTGAATTCCAACAAAAAAAAATAGCCGGGTGTTGTGGCGGGTGCCTGTAGTCCCTACTCGGGGAGGCTGAGGCAAGAAAATGGCCTAAGCCCAGGAGTTGGAGGTTGCTGTGAGCCATGAAGCCACAGCACTCTACCAAGGGCGACAAAGTGAGACTCTGTCTCTAAAAAACAAAACAGGGTCCAATGTTGTGAATTCTAATGGGAAGCCAGTGGATGATCTAATACACACCCACATAAGAGAAAAACTCAGATAAATTCAAGGTGGGGGGCGGCGGAATGCGGGAGAGGGGAGAGGGGAGGTGGGAAGGGGGATGGGAGCTTTCTGCATATGAATTAGAAATATTAACAGAAAAAGAGC
Organism: Perodicticus potto; assembly: GCA_963574655.1. Taxonomy (NCBI): domain Eukaryota; kingdom Metazoa; phylum Chordata; class Mammalia; order Primates; family Lorisidae; genus Perodicticus; species Perodicticus potto. The sequence goes on along the minus strand of CAUYRH010069609.1, from coordinate 31,446 downwards.
TATCTATGTGTGCTGTTTGAGTTTTTCCTGTACCTGCATGAAAATAAGTGAAAAGACACAGGAGGAATGGGTCTTAAAATATATATATTGTTTTTAACCTCAGAGATGCAAAATATGATCATTTAAACATGTCATTCACGTGGCAATTATAAGATAGATCATTCACCTATGGTGCATCTTAGAAGGGTACAGGTGAAACTTACTAAATGCAGAATACAAATGTCTTCATATAGTGATTAAGAAAATGCCATAAAGGCTATGTTGAACAGTTTGATGAACATATTTCAGATTGTATATGAAGTCAGCACATCGTGCCCCATGATTGCACTAATATATACAGCTATGATTTAATGCAAATTTTTAAAAAAGTGAGAGATTGTTCAGTTTTATTAGTTTCCTTTTTTCATGCTGTATCTTTCAAACACGCTGTGTGTTTCCATTGTGGTTTGGAAAAGCCACTTTGCACAGTAGGGTTATCACCCCATTTAGTCCGTGGTCACTGAGCAGCCATAGGTAACACAGCCCACATTAGTCAGCGCGGTGCAAATTACCCAGCAGGTGTGCAATCCCACCCGGCTTTTCCATCTCATACGCAAACATTCTCATTGTACCCTGGCATCCAGCAGGTACTAATTCTGTTATGAACCAGTGTGTTAGGGGATGTCCATAAACATTTCCTTGTAATGGAAAATATACATTTTCCCTCCAAAGACTTGACACTTTTTTATGAACGGAGTGGTTTTCCTCCGGGCATTTATACGGTTTCATCTCCAATCATCCCAAGTTTCATTGGTATTTCTTTATGAACATCCCTTTTCTTAATCAAACTACATGCTGGAAAGCTGTCACCATTTTTTTGTTCCTTGAACCTCCTTGATCACTTTAATTTGGAATGTGGCTCGTTCGGTGAGATGCTGTGTGGTAACGCATGATGTGTGGATGTGTGCAAATGCGTTTGTATTTATTTAACATATATGTAGTTTTTTTCCTGTTTCCTATTATTGCTGTGTCAACTCCATGAGCATAGAGAAATTTTGAATATTTGATTCACTGAAATTTCCCCAATGCCCAGAAGAGCATTGAAGGCTCAGTAAGTATTTTTATGAATGAACCAATTAGTGAATGAGTACACGAAGAGCATTTTTGGTCCTTAAGATTTTTCATTTTAGGGATGCTTGCCAACCCATAATCTCAGGGCAATGGATACCCCAAACATATTAAAGACCGCATCAATATATGTAAAATAATACCGTTTTTTTTTTCAAGCATGTTTAGTAACTTTTAAAAAGCACTATAGGGATGGATGATTAAGTTTCTGAACTAACAAACTTTCCCCTCCAGGGGCTGGAAAGCACCGTGAAGATCTTTAACTTAAAAAGTTCTATAGGGGTGGACAATTAAGTATGTGAACTAATGAGCTAGAGAAAATGCTACATACCTCCCTGCTACACATCCACATGGCTACTTCGAGGCACCCCCACTTGGCTCTTGTGAATTAGAAATTAGGGGAAAAAATATAACACAATGTCATCTTCACAAACAATACTTAAATTAGATTCTTCTAATATAGTTCATATGGTAGATGATTTTTTTTTTGAGACAGAGTCTCACTCTGTTGCCCAGGCTAGAGTGCCATGGCATCATCATAGCTCACAGCAACCTCAAATTCCTATCCTCGAGTGATCCTCCTGCCTCAGCCTCCCAAGTAGCTGGGAGCACAGGTGCCCACCACTACGGCTGTCTAATTTTTCTGTTTTTGGTACGGCAGTGTCTTGCTCTTGCTTATGCTGGTCTCAAACTCTTGATCTCAGGCAATGCGCACACTTCAGCCTCCCAGAGCGCTTGAATTACAAGCAAGAGCCAACTTGTCCACCCTAATCCATAGGGTAGATGATCTTAAAGCATGACGATTCGGGGACAGTTTCAGAGTGTGTGTACCTATGAGTTTAATTCTGCACATTTCTTCCCTATGTCCTTCAGATCCCTCTAAAATATAACACCTATGTCTTTGCTTTTCACACTTGGTTTCTTCACCTGGCAACTTTATCTGAAATCACAAGATACTTTTTTATCTTTTCGATTGTAAGGTGTTGTGATGGTTACACAAGGAGGTGGCTTGACTTGCTAGGAATGCCATCCTCTAGGGATTTGTGTCTGGCACCCGCCGTCCTGGTGACCTGGAGTGATCACCCCACCCACCCTGATGACTGTCTCCCTGGGAGCTTCATTCCTGTAAATGGTTTGCTTACATCCCACCCAGGATTGCAGAAGACAACCAGCCGTTCACTCTTAGTATAGATTCTGCCCCATTCTAAGCATCTTTGCTACTGTTAATTTATTTTGGAGATCAGGACGCTCTCTTCTCTTTGCCTTCTTAAAGAAAATTAGTTCTTTATTAGCTAAAAATTGGGCTTCTGTATCAGCTACGTGTCCGAATATCAGAACAGGGGCAAGGAGTCGCAGGTGCAAAGTAAGAAGCTACCTTTTTGATAAAAAACGGTGACTTTTAACCCAACGGAGTTGTACTTCACAGACTCTGTACTGGAGATGCTGAATTAGAGAAAGTGGTATTTAAACTGAAGTATGTTGGCAGGAAGCAAGAGTTTAAAGGGAAATTGGAAAGGGAGGAAGATCTTTAAAGACCTAACCACACCAGGGAAACTCTCAACTAGGCACAACACTTTTGATCAGTTCTTTCTCTCACCGATAGAGTTCTGGGGTCTTGCCCTCCACACTCTGTGCTGTCAAAAATGAAATTTCTAGGGCAGCGTCTGTGGCTCAAAGGAGTAGGGTACCGGCCCCATATGCCAGAGGTGGCGGGTTCAAACCCAGCCCCAGCCAAAATCTGCAAAAAAACAAATGAAATTTCTATGCCCAGTATCTATACTGGGTCACCTCTTGCTCATAATTAATGACGGAAAGGAGCCATTGTAACAATACCATGTTTCACTGGCACAACTACATTTTTTACAACAATGTCTTAATCCAATTTTATCTTATAAAACAATAATTCTAAAACACCCCTGTTTCTCAGATGACTGAAAAACAACCTATGGGGAGAAGGAACGTTTAGCAAATTTTGCTACATCATTCATTAAAATCAGAATACACAACTTTTTCTGTTTCTTTTCTTTTTCTTCTTGTTGGAGATTCATTGAGGATACAAAGAGGCGGGTTGCACTGATTGCACTTGTTAGGTGAAGTCCCTCTTATAATTGTGTCCTGTCCCCAAGAGTACTTTTTCATTTTTTTAACTTTATAATCAATGAATTTATTATTATTATTATTATTATTTGAGACAGAGTCTCACTTTATCGCCCTCGGTAGAGTGCTGTGGCGTCACACAGCTCACAGCAACCTCCAACTCCTGGGCTTAGACGATTCTCTTGCCTCAGCCTCCCGAGTAGCTGGGATTACAGGCGCATGCCACAACGTCCAGCTATTTTTCTGTTTTTGCAGTTCAGCTGAGGCTGGGTTTGAACCCGCCACCTTCAGTATATGGGGCCAGCGCCCTACTCACTGAGCTACAGGTGCTGCCCTATTTTTCTATTTTTAGTAGAGATGGGGTTTCACTCTTGCTCAGGTTGGTCTCATACTCCTGACCTCAAGCCATCCAACTGCCTCAGCCTCCCAGAGTGCTGGGATTACAGGGGTGACACCACACCTGCTATTTTTCATTTTTTAAGTAGAGTCTCTCTCTTGCTCAGGCTACAGTGCTATGATCTCATAGCTCAGAGCAGCCGCAAACTCTTGGTCTCAAGCAATCCTCCTGTTTCAGCCTCCTGAGTAGCTGGGACTACAGGTGCGTGACCCTATGCCTGGCTAATTTGTCTATATTTAGTATAGATGAGGTCTCACTCTTGCTCACACTGGTCTGAAACTCTTGAGCTCAAGAAATCCACCAACCTCAACCTCCCAGAATGCTGGGATTACAGGTGTAAGGCACTGTACCCAGACTGATTGTCACCCTCTGAGGAGACAAAAAGCCTTCTGCAAATCAGACAACCAGTTAAGAATCTCTCTTTAGAGAAAAACTGCCAGCATCAGAGAAGTCAGTTTACGGCTTGTGGCCATTTGGAGAACCATCAGGTGCTAACAGAAGGGAAATACCCTGTCCTTTCTGGCTTTTTTTTTTTTTATGTAAGAGCAATACTCTTTTAACTCATTCCTGTGTAACACAGAAGGAGAGAAGAAAAAGTTTCAACCTCAGATAAAAACTCAAGTTTACTGGCAGAAACCTGAGTTGTTATTTGAAGTTAGAAGGTGGGCTAGTTTATTGGCATACATTTGTTATTCATAGCTCATTATTATTCTTCAACATACAGGTGCTATGGAATGGTGTCACTTATTTCATTATTGCATTGGAAATTTAAAACCTGCCTTTGTAAATCTTACCAGGTAGATGAGTGTGTGTGTAACACACAAATATATAATATGTCCATATAATTTTAAATTACACACGAACTTTATAGACACCCTGTAATGATGTGTGTAAATTTGCTAATTTTATAAAGATTATGGTTTAATTATCTTTTTCTTTTCCTTTCTTTCTTTTCTTTTTTTTTTTTTTTTTGAGCCAACTGCCTCAAAGCATTTGCAAAACTCGTACCAAGCACCCCCTGTATCCTTCACACAACTAACGCAATGGTAACCTCTTTTGTGACTCTAACCACGATTAAGCCAAGAACGTTGAAATTTATTTCCAGATTTCATCCATTTTTACATGCATAGTAGGTGCCTGGGCAATATCAGTATTTGATTAGGTTAATTTTCTTTAAGGATACAACTTTCTATTTCCCTGTTTTAAAATGCATTTACTCATTTCTCCTTCTTACTTTCCATTAACATTTTTCTTTTCTAAGGTGAAAACTTAGTTGATCTGATACATGTTTGCATTTTTGTTTAAGCATTTGAACATTTAAATCCTCCTTTAATGTAGGTTTTGATTGCATGCAATACACTTTGATCCATTCTCTTTTTATTTCCTTGCAGTTCAAAATATTTTTCTAAATTTTCTATGAGTGGAATTTAAAATGCTAGGAAGATAATAGAAATACCCAACGTGTTGCATGATCAAATGTTTACAAAAGGGCGACATTTCTCTTGGTTTTGTTACAGAGAATGTACAAAACGTTGAGCTTGATAGCAGAATAAACATATTATTTTGCAGCTGGTTAAATGATATCCGTTTTGAAGTACTGATGAGTCCTTCTTTATAGCTTATTTTCAAGCTGTTGGAAGTTCCTGAAGGCTACACTAAAAATATATTTTTCCTGGGTTTCACCCCGGTAACTGATTGTCCAGAGCTCAGGTGAAACCTTTTCTCATCCCGGAGAATGATAACCTGCTTGAGCAATATTTTAAATTGCAGAGAAAATCAAAGAGGGCCGCCATCAAACAGTGTGATGAAATGTAACAGGGTGAAAAAAAAAAAAAAAAGAACTAAAGGTTCTGAATTTCATTTTTAAAGACAGGATGGAAGGCTACTAATTCAGCAGTTTATTAGCCCAGTTTGACAGATGCGTGCTATCCAGAGAAAGAAACCCACTCTGTCAGATGCTGGTTAGACACACAGGGGTTGTTGCAGTTTATTCTGAGGGACACAGGTGAAGACACAAACTGGGAAACTAGAGCAAATCCTGATTGAAGCCCTGTGAGGTGGAAAGCACTCTCTGTGGTGTTCTGTGCGAATCTATTGAATGATTCTGCAGTCCGGGGAAAAATGGGAGGGCGGGTGAACTGCTTTTCAGCGCGGGATATTCCAGGAGCTAACACTTGTTACCTGTACACATCCTACAGTGAGAAAAATTGGGCAAACACCTAGTCGGACAAATTGGGAAGGAAAGCCACTTAAGAATGTTTTCTTTTTTGGCTGTTTTTGGCCGGGGCTTCGTCTTTGCAACTTGGGGAACAGAGTTATTCTTCTTTGACCCCAGATACCCTTTCCATGTTTATTCATTTTGTTTTGTTCAATTTCAATCTCCTGATCTTTGTTGAGAGCCAAGTGGCTTTTTATTTGTATGGAAATAAATGATCTTTTAACCCATGGAAAAAAAAAATAAAGAATGTTTTCTTACAATTTTTAGCACATGAGACTTGGCACCATTTCTTCACGTGGGGGCCCCTCTGTGACTTCGGAAAGTGTACTTAACAACTATTTCAGGTGGTGCCTGGAGTTCAGTGGGTTGGGCACCAGATACATACACTGAGGCTGGCAGGTTCAAATCCAGCCAGGGCCAGCTAAACAACAATGACAACTGCAACAGAAAAATAGTCAGGCATTGTGGTGGACATGTGTAGTCCCAGCTACTTGGGAGGCTGAGGCTAGAGAATCGCTTAAGCCCAAGAGTTGGAGGTTGCTGTGAGCTGTGATGCCACAGCACTCTACCAAGGGCAACAGCTTGAAACTCTGTCTCAAAAAAAAAACCCAACTATTTCAGTGACCTTAAAAGCTGGATAAATAAGGATGCCAAATGCATAGAGTTGGTTGTGGGCATTTTGTGAAATGATGTAGCATTCACTCGAATCTCTCAGCGGAACACCCAGCACACGGGAAGGAGTTACACTCTAACTCTTTTGGAAACGTCCTCTTGTCTCTGGCCTGTGTTCCTTGGAACAACCCATTCTGAAGGAAATACCCAAAACAGAGTGTGCGTTAGCAGGGGTCACACAGAGATTTGCAGACTTAGGTCAAGGAGAAGCACCACGACAGCAATGCTGTTCACGCAATGTCTGTTCTGTGTTTATTTATTTTTATTTGTTTATGTTATTTTTTCTCGGTTTTCCTATGAGGATAAGAGGGAATTACCCAGACTCCATGAATGAAGAAGTCAGCTATTCCCCGTGTTAATGTCCGATTTACTAAATTAATTCTTAAAGTTAATGTTTATTTCTTAGTCTTTTGATAAACACTCCCAGGATGTCACATATTCCTATTTTTAAAAAAGAGGAAGCATGCATTCAGGTAATTGCCTACAACCTACATAAATTCCGTCTTCTCGTTATAATTTGTTCTTCCTACCTCTTCCTTTTTGACCAAATTTAAATGTACTTCTCTTAAGCTATAATAAGTTACAGGTGTCTCAGTTCTTGCAAACTAGGGCATTGACTTTAAACAAGCAAAAAAGAATGATAAAATTCCTACTTATCAACCGGGCATCCTTTGGTGTCGTGATACAGAAATGTTCATTACATATTTGTCTTTTTATTATATCCGCTTAATATTTTCACTCCAAATGCAAAATAGGACGGAAATATAGCTGCAGAAAAGCCATCCAGTTGCATAATGAAACCGTAGCTCAGAGCTATAACCACCAAATAGGATTCTAAAAACCTATATTGCCTGTATAATATAACCCAATAACAATGCCACACGCTTCTACTTTGGGGAATAGTTACGAATGTCCCCGCCATCATCGCTCAACTCGGTAAGCACTTTCCTGGCAGTTAAAATCAAACCCACTCTTCTCGCTAACAAGGGAATGAACAGACAGCCTCGTTCCCTGATAATCTCTGAGAGGCAGCAATCTTCTCCTTTTTGGGTACAATAGCTTTAATTATAGGAGCATCACCACAGAGCATTTCAGAGACTGAAAACATTAAGCTCTTCCAAGCAAAGGGGTGGATTTTGATGTCAACTGCAGCGAGCCCTTTTTATTTTCCCTTATAATCCATAATGTGTTTATTACTTAATCTATCTAGTCAGGGCGAATGTTTGGATACATATTTCATTTTCCTGCTGCTTTACGCTGGTTAACCGAGTGCAGACTGATATTCAAAACATTAGGACGCTGTCTGTCATTTACTCAGAAAAGAAAGTGGGAGCTCACGTCTAACAATCGCAGGCAAAGATGGAACTTGCTAATACAGCAACTTTTTAAAGACATGTGGCAATATATTCTGGCCCAGATCATTAGATTCTGTTTTATATTTATGCCTTTTTAATAGATTTAATTAATAGATTTAATGATCATTTAATAATTTAATAGATTTTAGGTTCTTCTGCAAAACCATATTACAGTGACCTTTCATTTATTTACCTTTTTTTTTTTTTTTGCACTTTTTGGCAGGGGCTGGGTTTGAAACCCCCACCTCTGGCATATGGGGCCAGCGACCCACTCTTTTGAGCCACAGGTGCCGCCCCTTTATTTACTTTTTACATAGCCCTAAACACAAAGAGTTACAAAGTACTAGTAGTTCACAAGCCAAGCTTTGAGATCATCTGTTGTAAAGTTCGTTACTTCAGTTTCTTTCTTTCTTTTTTTTTTTTCTACTTTTTTCATAAGGTAATTAATAATTTTTTTCTTTTTATTTCACTTATTCATTTATTTTTTACTTTTTATTGTTTCAGGATCATTGAGGATATAAAGAATTAGGTTACACTGTTTGCATGTGTTAGGTAAAGTCCCTTTTTTCTTTTTTTTTTGAAGACAGAGTCTCAATATGTTGTACTGTGTAGAGTGCTGTGATATCACAGCTCACAGCAACCTCAAACTCTTGTGCTCAAGCAATTCTGTTGCCTTAGCCTCCCAAGTAGCTGGGACTACAGGTGCCCACCACAGGTAAAGTCCCTCTTATAATTGTGTCCCGTGCCTAAGAAGTGTGCCAGACACTGTGACCCCATACACCTGTCTCTTGACCTCTCCAATCCCTTGTTCCCTGGAACCCCATGTGGAATCATTTGAATTTTTCCCTTATGAGGGTATATATTAGATCATCTACTGGCTCCATATTAGAATTGAATACACTGGGTTCTAGTTTCTCCATTTTTTTTCCTTACTATTATTTTTTTTTTTTGACACAGAGCCTCAAGCTGTCACCTTAGGTAGAGTGCTGTGGCATCACAGCTCACAGCAACTTCCAACTCCTGGGCTCAAGCGAGTCTCCTGCCACTGCCTCCTAAGTAGCTGGGACTACAGGTGCCCGCCACAACGCCCAGCTAATTTTTGGTTGCAGCCACCATTGTTGTTTGGTGGGCCCCGGGCTGGATTCGAACCTGCCAGCTCAGGTGTATGTGGCTGGCGCCTTAACCTGTAGAGCCACTGGCGCCGAGCCTAGTTTCTCTGTTCTTATGATACTTGACCAAGAAAGAATTTGTTCCTACTCTATCCACATTAATACAAATCGGTATTGGGATATGGCTTCATTTGTCTCCATTTTACATTTCTGGATTTTTGTGTATCCCAAAACTTTCCTACTGATCCACCATTGACAACTTCCTGTAGACCACTGGGTCACTAGTAATTGTTTCAATTTACAGATGAGAAAATCGAGACTTGCAACATTGAATCATCTGGCTAGCAAGTACCGCTTCAGAGATTTCAACCCAGACTGTCTCACCAAGGGTCCTGATCATTGAAATTTAATTACCTATTTTTCCTGACTCATTGCAGAGATGGAAGTAGTATTATTTGCACTTGGGCCCTCCTTTCCTGAACCAATTTACAGAAGGGAAAAGAGAATGGGTGATATAGATAAGAGAGAAGGCAAATGTAATGTTCAATAAAATAGGTGGCACAAACGTCTGGGGTTATAAAAGGCAAAAGCAGGTGGAGACTGCGGAATTTTGAAGGATGAGCTCTGCATGGGGAGGAAAGTAGCGTAGGGAGGTGTGTCTTGGGGAAGACTTGGGCTGCCGAATATTGCACTCATTAATAATATGCAGATATTTAGGGCTGATTGCATTCAGGGTGCTATGGCCATAGACCTGTGCTACAAAGGATAGTAGATGACTGTTTTTTTATGGCTGCAAGGTATTTCATGGTGCATATACATCACATTTTATTAATCCATTCATGAATTAAGATGCACTTGGTCATTTTTGCAACCGTGAATTGTGCCGCTGTAAACATTCAAGTGTAAGTGTTTATTTATTTAATAAACTATCGTTTTATCCTTGAGGTGAATACCCAATAGTGTGATTGCTGGAACAAATGGTAGATCTGCTTTTAGTCCTTGGAATTCTCTGCATTCTCCTTTCCATGGAGATTTTATTAGTTTGTAGTCCCAATAACAAGGTATAAGTGTTTCCTTCTCTACACATCCACACCAGCGTCTGTTATTTGGGGACTATTTTTTTTTTTTTTATAAGAGCTATTCTTACTGGAGTTAGGTGATAACTCATTGTGATTTTGAACTGCATTTGTCTGATGATGAGAGAAGGCGGACAATTTTTTCACGTGTTTGTTGGTCATTAGCCTATGTGCATTTGAAAAGTTTCTGTTCCTATTTTTCCGACTTGTAACGGGGTTGTTTGATTTTTTTACTGCTGGTTGGCTGGACTTCCTTGTAGCTTCTGGTCATCAGCTCTTTATTAGATGTACAAGAAGTAAATGTGTTCTCCAAAATATATGTATATATATGTACATGATATACATATATAATATATATAAATTGTCATATAAGTAATTTCCTTATAGGGAAGAGATTCAAAGGCATGAGTTTTTATTGTTATTGTTTTGTTTTGTTGCTATTGTTGTGGATTTATTGAGGGTTCAAAGAACCAGGTCACACTGATTGCATTTGTTTGGTAAAGTCCCGCTTATAATTGTGTCCCAAGAGGTGTGCCAGACACCTTCTCTTTCCCCACCACCCACCTTGTACTAGATCATCAATAGTCCTCATATCAGAGTTGAGTACATATTTATTATAATGGAGCAATGTATACTTGTGATAATTGCAGTCTACTCAAAAATGTACAAATAGGCTCTGCGCCTGTGACTCGGCAGCTAGGGCACCAGCCACGTACACCAGAGCTGGCAGGTTCAAATCCAGCTCAGGCCCGCCAAACAACAGTGACAACTGCAACCAAAAAACAGCAGGGTGATGTGGTGGGCGCCTTTATTCCCAGCTACTTGGGAGGCTGAAGCAAGAGAATCACTTAAGCCCAAGAGTTGGAGGTTGCTGTAACCTGTGATGCCACAGCACTCTATTGAGGGTGACATAGTGAGAGTCCAAAAATAAAAAAAAAATTACATGGCTCAAGGAGTAGGGTGCCAGCCCCATATACCAGAGGTGGCGGGTTCAAACCCAGCCTTGGCCAACTGCAAAAAAAAAAATAATAATAAAACAAGTAGTTTTAAATGATGGGTTATCACTTTCCTGTATGGAGCCTTGTGGACATAACCTCTATATAATAGTAGTCATGTAGTTTTTCAGTGAAACATGTCCCATTTTACATTAAATGCTACTGCAAGGCTGTGCCTATGGCTCAAGGAGTAGGGTGCCAGCCCCATATACTGGGGGTGGCAAGTTCAAGCCCAGCTCCGGCCAAAACTGCAAAAAAAAAAAAAAAAAAAAATGTTACTGCAAAATCCCCAGTTTCTTTTGTGGAGTATTTTGCTTTTCTACAAGTTGGAGACCACACCTGTCTGTGAGAAAACTTCAGGGATAATGGATTGAACAGGATGCCTCTAGTTGACAGAAATTTAACATATTCTTCAGAGGAAAAAAATGACATTTCTAATCAGTTTCAAAAGGGAAAAAAAATCTTTTTTTTCCTCTGCAGCAGGTGCTAGAACTATGGAATCTAAATATCTCCTTCCAAGGAGTGAGATTGAAAGTATGAATTTTGAAGACCAAAGTAAGCCAAGTATGCATAGTTTTGTGTTGGGAACAATTCCCAGAGCAGATTAAGCCTCAACCTGGGCGATTAAACAGGAAAACGAGCTCTGGGTGTTGACATTTACCATTGGGATCCATCACATTTTGTAATAAAGCAAATCTCCGTGGGGAAGAAATTGTATTCCTAAAAGGACAGACCCCAAGGATTTTCTCTACATTTCAATTCCGTAACATCCTCAACAGTCAGGGAGAATGTCTTGGATTTTCTTCTGTATTGTCACACATTTTTTAAACTTTGTACTATGAACCACGGACGTGCTGCTGTGTTTAACGTAGTTGGGGGGCAGCGGGAGGACGTCAGCTTCTGAGGTTTATTAAACACGCTTGCAATAGTGGAGTTTGATTAATGACAGTAATTAAATATTTCAGGCATTGCTTCAAGAGAGCTTTCATTCATTTAATTAGTTAATAACAGGGGTAAGAAAAAAAGTGCCACTGCGTCCTTCAGGTACCAACTAGGTGAGTATAAAAATGTACTGCATCCTGTAAAGTAGGATGATGAGCTAAGTGACAAGTTTAATGCCTGAAACTCTTCAAATTTGCAGCAAATGCATTCTGCATACTAAATTCCAATTCTTGTGGATGGAATTACAACCCTGAACAGGATGAAAGCTGCTCTTCATCAGAACTTTAAATGAATGTGTCCACGTGTTCACGATAGGTGTAGATTAAATGTGATTTAAATCTTTTCATCTTCCCTCCCTTCCACGGGGAGTCTGCAAGTAAGTAAACACATTTATTCCTAGAAATTGAGCAATACGTCCCAAATTTAAACCAGACGTATTCAAGACTAATGATTTTCCTTGTACAGATGTTATATTTATTTCTTGGTATCTGCTCTGACGCTTCAAGCTTAAAGGCCCAAGGTAAATAAGGCTGATTGATTCTGGGCGCACAATACCCACATAAGCAAGAAAATAATAAGAGAAATCCTTCTAATCTAAGATATTTCTGTTCATTAGTGTCCTTTTTCCAACTGTAATGTTAATGATCATCCATGAAAATAATTTTAGCTTGTAAATTTTCATTTTTCACGTCATTTTAATTTCTACATCTATTCATAAGTAACACTTTAACACTTGAGCAAAATACACATTAGATGAGCTAATATATATAGTATACATATAGTATACATGTACATATCATAGTACATATATACTAAGTAGTATATATATATACACACATTAGATGAGCTAATATACATAGTATACATATAGTATACATGTACATATCATAGCACATATATACTAACTAGTATATATATATATACACACACATTAGATGAGCTAATATATATAGCATACATATAGTATACATGTACATATCATAGTACATATATATACTCACTAGTATATATATATATATATATATATACATTAGATGAGCTAAAATATATACATATATTGTACGTATAGTATACGTATAATATATGTATTATATATACATATAATGTACACATAATATATAACATATATATGAACACATATGTGTGATATATATATTTAGAAGACAAAATGATGAAGGGGACAATTTTAATATTTCACATACCCATGAACACAGACGATACACCAAGAAAAGAGTAAATGACATTTTGTAGAGAAATGCATCAGAAAGTTAACCGATGAAAGATATGACATTTTAAAATTAGTTAATAAAATATAAGTAAATAAGCTTGCAAATATATGCACAAGAATGGAATCGGTATCAATTCTTCTGCTTAACTTGTGAGGGCAACTCATTCCAAATAACTCACTCTCAAGAGTGAGATTCCAAGACACCACCATGGCTTGGAGTCAGTGTTTCAAAGGGAATCAAGTCTTTTCCTCATTTCTGGATGGGGCCATCTGTTGGAAGCCAAAATGATACGTCTTAAGCACCCTAGAACAAAGTATAAGAATAGTTAGGAAGGGTGTGCATATGTGTGCATGTGTGTTTGTATGTGTGTGTTATTGGTTTTTCTATGTACTGGAGATGTGATTGATTTGTTATTTTCTTTATCTTCTTTTTGCTCTTGTTGCTTTTGGAGACAAGGTCTCACTTGGTCACCCTGGGTAGAGTGCCGTGGCATCATAGCTCACAGCAACCTCAGTCTCTTGGGCTCAAGTGATCCTCTTGGGTCAGCTGTCCAATTAGCTGGGGCTACAGGCACCCACCACAATGCCAGCTATTTTTACAGACAAGGTCCCACTCTTCTTCAGGCTGGTCTCAGACTCCTGCGCTCAGGTAATGCGCCCAGCTCAGCCTCCCAGAGAGTGCTGGGTTACAGGCGTGACCCACCATGCCCGGCCAACTTTATCTCGTTTTGATACTTTTCCATATTTAATTGGTGCTAGCTTTCAAGTAAACAAACTGCAAAAAAATTTGATATCATGAATAAACTTTTAAAAGTTCTATCAGTGATGGAATAACAATCACATCTTGCTTTAAAGCGGGGAACTTTATTGTAGTCACTTTCCTGAGCAGAATTTCTGTGCAAAGAAATTATTTTAACAAAGAAAAGTCAGGCTCTTATCAGGATGGTGGGGATATAAATAAATACACTGCACTTTTTAAAGACAGAGACATCAAATATGCATATTACTTCAGCCTCTCTCAAGGGCCCCAGTATCTACAGATATTTCAGAAAATGAAGAAATGATATTTTTAGTTAACTTTTTACAGAAACCTTATTTTTTCCTACCATGATTCCTTTTTAATCACAAGCAAAATCACAAAAATAATAGTAAGAACCTCTTATCACTTGTTCTTTTCTGGCGATCCTTCTCCTTAGAAATTGAAGTGCAAAATTAATATATTTTTTTGAAGGGTTGGATTATTTTTTCCACTAAATTCTTGTACAAAATGTAGTTCATGAATGATTTCAAAAATGCCTCCTCTATTTTTCTTGGTCTAACTTTGCCATTGTTATATCTGCACCAGCAAAATATTCATTCTTACAGCAAATATTCATCGAGTCATTATTTTGTGTCATCTATGCTCTTAATATTGAGTCATTCTTTTTTAATTCTAATGATTTCTGTTTTATTGTTAACGCCAGCATTGTGGGCAGTGTGGAGATGCCACACCCTTGCTTTAGGCCCTTAGCTTTTCTTGTTTCTGGCATATAGCTTAATAGATGATCAAAAATCATTTTCCAAGAAAGACATCTGCAGTAGAATGTTTATTGCAGCCCAGTTCGTAATTGGCAAGACACGGAAACAGCCCAAGTGTCCATTGGCCAATGAATGAATTAGCAAATTGTGGTATCTGTACGCCATGGAATACTATGCAGCCATAAAAAAGATGGACAACTTTTATGTTTACCTGGATGGAGCTGGAACATATTCTTCTTAGAAAGTATCTCAAGAATGGGAAAAAAGCTATCCAATGTACTCAATACTACTATGAAATCAATAAACAAGCACGCACACATTCATAAGAATGGTAAAACATAACCATAGTCCAGAAAGTAGAAGGGAAGAGGGGAGAGAGGGGAAGGAGGGCGGAGGGAAGGTATTCAGGGGGACCTCACCTAATGTGCATGATGCAATGGTACATTTCAAAATTATTAAGAAAAGAGTATAATTGTTTTACCACAAGAAACAAGTAAGCGAGGTGTGGGATGTGTTAATCAGTTTGATGTAAATATTTCACATTGTATATCAAATCAGAACACTGAACCCCATGAATGCATCAATGTACACAGTTATGATTTAATAAAAATAAATAAAAAATAAACATTGGTTCAATTAGCTGTCAGCGCCCCAGGGAAGAGTTATGCATTTTAATCACAATACAAATCTCTGATAATGTCTGATTTTTGTCCATCTGTGTGCCTGGAGAAAGTTTAACTGTTCATTCACTCTGGTTAAAATTACAAAACGGGAGACGTCTGTACCTTCGAAAGATCTGACTGTGCGTTTGGATCTTCTAGTTAAGCGAATCTTCAATTAAATGCAATCTTTCCTTCTCTTTAAGGTAATGTTTAAGAAAGGAAGGATACCCATTCCAGCTGAACACTTAATGATTTAAATTCCTTTGCACCCTCAAATAAAAACCCAATTAGGTGCTGTTGGAATGTGCACACTGTGCTAACCACCTAAGGTAAAGCCTACACAAACACATCACTAACTATGTTGGCATCTTCCTTGAAAGATATAATTTATTCCAAGGTATTTTCTTTTATTTTAAATTGCACATTAATGTGAGGGTGCACACAATTAGGTTATTACCTTTCCCTTTGTTAGGCAGGGTTCCTGCGGTAATTGTGTCCTGGACGCAGGAAGTGTGTCACGGACCCTCACACTGTACCCATGAGATGGGACTTCACAGAAGCATTTCTTTTTTCTTGTATCTTTATGTTGTTATTAGGAAGTGTATTTATCAGGAGGAACTCCATCCTTCATACTGAGTCTTGAGAGAAGTATGAAACACATTTTTGGTGTTTGTTTTCTTCCTGGAAGCTTTTAGAATTTGGGTTTGGTTCTCATTAATGAAAATTTGCATGTGGTGCACCAAAGCAACAAAAACATTATATACAGCGGGGGAAAGGGGAGGAGAGAAGGAACGTGTTAACATGTCTCCTACGGAAAATGTTACTTAATGGTATGTATGTACCTTTATTTATTTGTTTATTTATTTATTTTGGAGACAGAGCCTCAAGCTGTCACCCTGGATAGAGTGCCGTGGCATCACAGCTCACAGCAACCTCAGACTCTTGGGCTTAAGCGAGTCTCTTGCCTCAGCCTCCCAAGAGGCTGGGACTACAGGAGCCCAACACAATGCCTGGCTGTTTTTGTTGTTGTTGTTACAGTTGTCGTTGTTGTTTAGCAGGTCTGGGCTGGGTCCGAACCCGCCCGCCTTGCTGTATGTGGCTGGTGCCCTACCCTCTGAGCTATGGGAGCCTCCATATGTATCTTTATATTAATCCAAAATTAAAGAACTTTATTATAGGATTGTAAAAAATGATAAAAACTGAACAAGGCCATCTCAAGAAAAAAAAAAACTCACGACTAGACCTTAACTAAGAAATACAATATAGCCACGACAGCTTATAAAATGTAAATATACATTACATTTTAATGTACAGTTGTCTGAGGTATGCCTTGATTTTATATTATTATTAGTAGTAGTTGCTTTTTATTATTCTGAAAACAAATGACATCTTAATGACTTTCAGGACAGGAAAATGTCTTCTTCCAAATATATACATGGTTTTCATTCACATTTAATTATAGATTCTGCTGTTGAAAACTCACACTCTTTTAGAGACCTCCTGTTTACCCTATAATAAAATGGAAGCATATAAATCTCCTGGTGAAGCGTCTGCAAGTGTTTCCAGAAAGGGTCTCAGAGTAGGTATCTTAGGCTGTGTGGGTCAAGTGATGTCTGTGACATATGCATAACTCAGCTGCCTTAGTGCAAAGTATCTGTCGATAGTGCATCAATGATTGAGTGTAGTTGTGTTCCAATAAAACTTTATTTATAAAATGTGGCTGGAGAGCAGTGATTGGCCCTTGGGCTGTAATTTACTGAGCTTTGCTTGTGTATGTATTTTGCTTTATGAAAGTGCCTACCCTATGAAAATTTGCTATGATAGCATACATATTTATTTATTGTTTGTCTTCCTACATGAATTTCAGCTCCTTAAGGCAGTATGTATAGTGACTTCTTTGTTCTAAACAGAGAGTAGGTACAGAATTAATATTCCTTAAATACAACCTTGGGCTTCTAACTGAATAAATAAGATTTAAAAGTCTGAGAAGTCTCCACAAAATCTCAAACACTCTCATAATGTAATTCAACATTTATTATACAGGGGGTACCTTGACCATAAAACATCACCACGAAAATGAGACAGTTCTTTCCAACCTATAACTTTTTACAAGGACTCAGAATCATTTAAAAAAAAAAAAAAACACTTTATTAAGTATGTGTCCAATTTTAATTTGACAGTTGTTAATTTTCCAAAATTTCTCTAAGGCATTTTGGCAAGTCTTGCGCATTAGTAGACTGTTTTCAGGAAAAAGAGAATCCAAAATGATTTGGGGGGAATAGTTAACTCGAATCTCACTGGGTTTACAATGACATTTTCCTAGGCGCTCAGGGGATGATGAAGGCAATGAATTTAAGAATGAACTGCAATTTTTACCGCTCATTGAGTCTCTAATACAGTTGATAGTGTACCATTAAACACTTACTTATTCCCAAGGCAAAACAATTACTTATAAACAATATAGTCCAAATGCCAGATGCAGAAATTTTCTCTCAGAAATATGGCCGTAGCAAAGTGCTAATGTTCTTGCCATTCTGAGTTAGTTTTTGAAAACTCAATTCACCCTAAAAATTGTCCAACTTCCTGTAAAAACAAAAGCAATAAAATTGAATTCAATTAGTTCTTAAACTATAGTCTAAAGGGAAAATAGGAGTACATTAATCTATGTTGCACAAAACAAAATTTTTGGGAAAGAAGTGTACTTTATAACCTGTGTCAAATGGTTTTTATGGCATTTTTTAAAGTTCAAGGTTACATGTGAGTTTTTATGGAAGCAGTAGTTTTTCCTTTCCTTTCCAAGCAATGAAAGGATGGTACAAGTTCAATGCAAGTTATAATAATTATATAGACCATACGATTATCATTCATGTTGGGACCTATTTGTGGGAGAACAGTAGTAATTATATGGGACCTGTGGCCGGAATCCAGGGATGTTCTAAGCAAGGATGAAGGGTCCACCGGTGTAGAAACAATCTGTCCCCAATTCAGAAGATTCTAAAAAATAAAAACAATCTGTATTTCCATTAAATAAGGTCATCAGGTTGATGGCCAGGATTTAACACCCTCTTAAAGGATCTCCCACCTGCTGAATTAATAAAACTCTTGCTTCATTTTCACAAATGTAGTCAACAAAAAACTAGTTTTCATGTTTGAAGTTCCAAACAGCACAGCCAAGCTCCGTCCATTCTTTCAACAAACGCTTATAATGTGTCATCTAAGCTTTTGAGGGGACATAGGTTGTATACAGAGAAGTGAGGAAACCAGACTCATGTGGGATGCTGATACGTGTTGAGAAATATAGAAGGAAGAGAATTACGGAATTGGCATAAATCAAAAAGCTGGTTTTTTTACTTTCTTACACTTTTGGAATACTTGAGATAATTTTAGATTCTTGGCGGGTAAAATATATTAAAGATATTTGTGTGATACCCAATTATATGTGTGCAAGAGTCATTTGCATGATAAATAAGGGTGCAGAGTTTAGCACAGAATAACCTAGTGATAGGTTTGCTATGAATAGGTACAGTTGATTGAAGTGTTTGAGTAAAAGGACTTGATGGTTCTGCCCACTTGCCTTTGGAAGGTAGATAATTATCTAGATAATTATCTTGAGAATAATTATTTCCCTCTCTCTTTGTCAGCTTTGATAAGTGGGAGTGTTTGGGGAAGAAGGCAGAGTTAGAAAACTCTCATAAAGACTAAGGACATACTTTCCCTCCATCTTTAATTTTATTTATTTTTATTTTATTTTTGAGACGGAGTCTCATTTTGTCATCTTGATAGAGTGTGGTGGCGTCACACGTCAAAGTCTTGGGCTTAAGCAATTCTCCTGCCTCAGCCCCCCAAGTAGCTGGGACTACAGGCACCTGCCACTACGCCCGACTATTTTTAGAGATGGGGGTCTCACTCTGGCTTAGGCTGCTCTTGAACCTGTGAGCTCAGTCAATCCACCCGCCTTGGCCTCCCAGAATGCTGGGATTGCAGATGTGAGCCACGCCTGGTCCCATCGTTAATTTTAATGGAAACGCTAAACAACTTCTCAACATGTTCATATTTTATTCCTTGGTTTTATTTTCTATTTTAAGGATAGTCAAATGATCTTCCTTCTAAGTGGTGGCATGAAGAATGATTCCAGGGTATATTTATACTTTTTTTTTTTTTAATTTCAGAGTACTACAGGGATACAAATGTTTTGCTGAAATGAATTTTTTTTTGGTATGGTTTCAGTCAAATTTATAACTGTGCCTTTTTTCAGAATGTGTGGATTCCACCTGCCAGTTGTGAATTTGCCTCTCCCCCTCCATGAAACTCCACTGAATTTTCCTGCCAATTATCCACATAAATATTGTTCCAATTTGATAGTGAGGACATGTCATATTTGATTTTCCATTCTTCTGATGCTTGACTTAGAAGAAACATCTCCACTTCCATCCAGGTTGCTAAAAATACACTAGTTCACCTTTTTTATGGCTGCATAGTACTCCATAGCATGTAAGACCACATTTTATTAATCCATTCATGTATTGATAGGCACTTGGGTCAATTCCACATCTTTGCAACTGTGATTTATGCTGCTATAAACATTTTCTTGTGAGTGTCTTTTTGATAAAATACCTTTTTAAAATATACCATTTTATTGTTTAATTCAGATTATGTGAGGGTATAAATGATTAGGTTACATTGTTCATGTTTCTAAGGTAAAGTTTAAGTTGTAGTTGAGGAAGTTAAGACTTTCACTCCGGGTGGTGCTGGATGACCTCAGAATGTGTCCATCAAGTGGCAGCTGACCAATCCCCACGTCCTCTCCCTCCTCCCTCCACCCATCAAGTGAGAGCTGACCAATCCCCATCTCCTTTTCCTCTTCCCCCACCCATCAAGTGAGAGCTGACCAATCCCCATCTCCTTTTCCTCTTTCCCCCGCCCATCAAGTGAGAGCTGACCAATCCCCATGTCCTCTCCCTCCTCACCCCCAGCATTTGAATATACTCATCCTGATCCCTTGTATACACATGTAGTTGTTTTTCTTTTAGATTCCTATTAGTATGGAGGACATTGCCCACTTGCATTTCCATTCTCGAGATACTTTACTAAGAAGGATGTGTTTCAACTCCATCCAGGTAAACAAAAAAGATGTAAAGTCACCATCTTTATTTTTTTATATATAGCTGAATATGCAGAATCCTTAAAAAGCTAAAAGCAGACCTTCCATTTGATCCTGCAATTCCAGTATTTGTAATTTACCCAGAAGGGAAAAAAAAATCATTTTATCATAAGGACATTTGCACTAGAATATACATCGCCACTCAATTCATAATTGGCAAGATGGAAGCAGCCCAAGCGCCCATCAAGTGATGCATGGATAAATAAACTGTGCTATATGTGTACTGTGAGGTACTATTCATTCTTTTCTTTCTTTTTTTTTTTAAGACACAAATTCATTTAACGCCCATGATGTGCCTTTCCCGGCCTTCTCTTTCCATTCAAAGTAAAGATGAGGTGCTGAAGGCTTCTTACCAAGCTGTAGCTTTGCAGAAAATAAGCCCAACTCTCCCAAATCACTTATTCCACCATTTCCAGTTTATTGGTCAGCTTTCAATTACTTGTTGAATGACAGCGCCACCCCTGGCTGCCGGGGAGCTGACCCATAGGGTCAGATGCAAATCTCTAAGGGTGGAGACAGGTGTCCCTCTGACCTCCCCATTAGCTTTTAGAGTGTGCAGAATAATCAACACCTTTCTCTTAAACATGCCCATATCCTAATCCTTGGAACACATAAATATTATGTTACTTGTCAAAAGGGAATTTGCAGGGCTGGGCTCCTATAGCTCAGTGCAGGAGTCTGGCAGGTTCGAACCTAGCCCGGGCCTGCTAAACAAAAAAAGAAAAAAAAGGCGGGGGATATTTGAGGAGTAGTTAATGCTAAAGATGTAGAGATGTGGAGATTTTCCTGGAATATTCAGGTAGGTCCGAGGAAACCACATGTGTCCATAACGGGCAGAGAAACTTGCCAGGCTGCAGAGAACCAGAGGGATGGGTGTTAGAATAAGGACTGGACACCCTCTTGCGAGCTGTGCAGACAGGAAGAGGCTGTGAACCAAGGCACACGTGAAACCTTTAGCCGGCTCTGGAAAGAACGAGATGATGCATTTTCCCTTACAGCCTCCAGAACGAATCAACCCCGCAGAGATCTTGTCTTTCTTCATCTACGGGAGACCCACTTTCGACCTCCAGCAGAATGTGAAAATAAGTTTGTGTTGTTGTAAGCCAATAAGGGCGTGTTCGTTCATTGCAACAAATATGCAAAATAAATAAACTGGGTGTTTAAAAAAGTAAAAAATGCATTTCCTCCGGCACTTTGCATGAAGTTGTATCACTTGTCAGCCTTTTCCCCACATCTGTACCTACAGTATTTGGGGCTTCAGTAGATTTACCTTGTCTTTTGAATATACGTATTTTAAGAGGATGTTTGCAAAAGATGTCTACTACTAGCTCAAGCACAGACACCTTGGAAAGAAGCCTGTGGAATAATATCTACTAAAATTGAACTTGCACATGCCGCGTTACACAGCAATTCCACTTCGTGGTAAAATACACCAGAAGTTTACACTTAGGGTCCATCTGCATCACTCAGAATAATCTCTCTTTGTTCACCTCTATAGCCTCAATCCTTCCTGCAAAGCCCCTTCTGACACATAAGATTAAACACACCCAGGTTCTGGGGATGTGGACGCTTTTGGCAACCACTATTCTTCCTACAGCTTGTTTGGAGGAAAAATAAGATATTTTTAATAAGATAGTATTTTTTTCCTGGTACATTGTAACATTATATACATACATATATGTATTTACATGTATACACACACATGTACATGGGATTTATACATACACACATATAAAACTATGTACTTACATAGTATGCCTGTATATAAAAAGCATAAGTTAGATGTCTATATACATATATCAATGTGTAATTTCATTTTATATATGTACATAACATTTGATACAAATATATTACAAATCTATGAAAATTTTTACCTTTTTTTCTATCATCTACCATATATATGTCTATGAATAGTGGAATAAAGAAAACTTTTATATGTATATACCTAATTGCGTAATTTAGATACATAAACCCACATATTCAAGCATTCGTATAAGTGGTAAATGACAGACATGTTGATATATAAATGCTACATGTGAATATAACAATATATTTCAATTGTATCCTTTAAAAAATTCGTACCTAATTGTGTCATATTAATCTAATCTATCTGTAGCTCTGTGTTTGCAGATGAGGTATCATCTTTCTCTGTCATCTATATCTTTTTCTACCAATTATTTATGTATCAATGACTTATCTATTTCTCTATTATGTGTTATCTGTCCAACTATCTATTATCTATCTTTTTATCTATCTTAACATAATTTTGTCCAATAAAATATAGGGAACATTACATAGACAGGAGTAGTTCCAGGAACATTGTAGTCACAGAATTAAGAGATATTATCCTTAGCCGGGCCTTGTGATGTGCACCTGTAGTCCAGGCGACTTGGGAGGCTGAGGCAAGAGCATTGCCTAAGGCCAAGAATTTGAGGTTGCTGTGAGCTATGATGCCACAGCACTCTACCAACAGGGACATAGTGAGAGTCTGTCTCAAAAAAAAATATATATATATGTGTGTATATATATATATATGTGTGTGTGTGTGTATATATAGTCTTTTAAGATAACATGCAGAGAATACACACTTCATAAATGCTTGTTTCTATTGAGTTTGGGGACATTGAATGGTGTCCAGTTACCACAATAATTGTGACAATCTTTATTTTAACAATAACCTCGTCTCTTTCAGGTTGAGATAATTCACCCCCTGACATCTATGTCTTTCAACCAGGATTTCTCTTTTCCCAGGGAAAATCTAGCGAAATTTTACACATGTATATATTTTTATTTTAATAAATTGATTTTCAATTCAAAAAAGGTAAAAGTACGTCTAGCACTGCTGATAAATTTTAACTGGGGTTGGATATCCTTTGTTAGAGCAGAGCTTCCTTTCATTCTCCGCCAAAGTGTCACCTTCATAAGGTTCCATTACTCATTCGCTTGGGGTAATATAATTTTGCACAACTTCCTAAACCATGAAGCCACAGT
Organism: Perodicticus potto; assembly: GCA_963574655.1. NCBI lineage: Eukaryota > Metazoa > Chordata > Mammalia > Primates > Lorisidae > Perodicticus > Perodicticus potto. The sequence continues at coordinate 7,918 of CAUYRH010069609.1, read as the reverse complement.
GAGACTGGATATGACCACCAATCCCTTGGGGGGATTTTAGACCCCTCAGCTATTAAATTTAGGAAAACCTTTGTGGTTAGTTATCTGAGCAAGTCTCAACTTCTCAATAGGAGGAGATACATCACCTCCATCTGATGAGAGCCATTGCCGAGGGAAGTTAAGCAAAGGAAAAAAAATATTATCCTGAAAGCTGAATCCATTCTACCAGGAAGACCCAATTGCCAAGAAGAGGGCATAAGCCCTGCAGGTGTCTAGATGTGCTTCAAAATTGGAAACAGCATTTCTACATAAACAGGACACACAAATTTTATTTATTTATTTATTATCCCATTTTTTTTTTTGAGTCAGAGTCTCACTTTGTTGCCCTTGGTAGAGTGTCGTGGAGTCACAGCTCACAGCAACCTCCAACTCCTGGGCTTAGGCAATTCTCTTGCCTCAGCCTCCCGAGTAGCTGGGACTACAGGCGCCCGCCACAGCGCTTGGCTATTTTTTTGTTTCTTTGTTTGTTTTGCAGTTCGACTGAGTCTGAGTCTGAACCCACCACCCTTAGTATATGGGGCGGGCGCCCTACCCAGTGAGCCACCGGTGCCGCCCTATAATCCGCTTCATTCCCACTGCATATTTTATCCGACTAAATCTTCACAGCAGTTAGAACATTTTGTGATGTTATAATTACAACCACGACTATATTATAGCTATTAAAACTATCATCTCTACCCCCATCACCGTGCCCATCATCATCTCTTTACAGAGTCTGGCATAAGACTCCAGAGATTTCCATCAACATAAGACACAGCCTATGTCTGTGGTCATCAGAGCAACAACCTCCCCCAAATCTCCACTCCACAGTTTCCAGAACCCTTGAATATCCTACTATAATGGGCAAACAGAACATAGTTGATGTGATTAAGTTAAAGATCCTTTCTCTTCTTCTATTTTTTTTTTTTTTTTTTTGGCCAGGGCTGGGTTTGAACCTGCCACCTCCAGAATATGGGGCTAGTGCCCTACTGCTTTGAGCCACAGGCGCCGCCCTAAGTTAAAGATCCTTTTTGAGATAATTTCCTTCTGTTGCCAGGGTATAATATCGTGTGGTCTCATCATGGCTCACAGCAACCTAAAATTCCTGGGCTGCTTAAGTGATCTTCTTGCCTCAGCCTCCTGAGTAGCTGGGAATACGGCACCCATCATGATTCCCAGGGTGTTTTTTTCTATTTTTAGTAAAGATGGGTCTTGTTCATGCCCAGGCAGGTATCTGACTCCTAAGCTCATTCAATCTTCCTGCCTTAGCCTCCTAAGTAGCTGGGACTGCAAACACCCGCCACCATGACCCCCCGCTACTTTTTCTATTTTTAGTAGAAATGGGGTTTTCCTCTTGCTCAGGTTGGTCTCAAACTCCTGAGGTCAATAAATCTCCCCACCTAGGCCCCCAAGTGCTGGGATTAAAACAAGTTCTCATGGTATAACCTCAGCAGAAGGGAATACACTTTTAATGGCTTTTTAAAGGGGAGGGAACTGCCTCCTGTATAAGCTATAGAGAGCTCCAGAATGACAGCCACCTGCCAGCACCCTGTGTAAAGTCTACCAAAACAGATTCTCTCTGCAAGCCTCCAGAGAACAACACAGCCCGCCAAGACATGAATTTTTGCCCAGAGAGACCTACCTAGGTTGCCCTTCTAGTTTGTAGAACTGAAAGCTAATTAAGGGACAACAATTTGAGCAAACATATTTGTAAGCATTGGTATACCTACAATAGAAAAAACAATTGCAATAGCATGAAAGGAAATTAACAAAGAACAATTTTAACAAATACAATGGGGCGGCACCTGTGGCTCAGAGGGTGGGGTGCTGGCCCCATACACCAAGGGTGGCAGGTTCAAACCCAGCCCTAGCCAAACTGCAACAAAAAAATAGCTGGGCGCCTTTAGTCCCAGCTAGTGGGGAGGCTGAGGCAAGAGAATCACCTGAGCCTAGGGGTTGGAGGTTGCTGTGAGCTGTGATGCCACAGCACTCTATAGAGAGTGATCAAGTGAGACTCTTTCTCTTCAACAAAAAAAAATAATAATAGAATGCAAATGTAAAAGCTGTAACATAAAGAGATAGTCTGCCTTTAATTGTAAGGTACTAAAGAACAGAGAAAATAAATCACGGAGACATGAATACTCTTTGAATTGAAAGTGCACTGGTGTGCTGTCCTCAAAGGGGCCTTCAGAAGGCTGGGAAGATGGAAAGGTGTCACCTTTAAAGCCTTCAGCCCTTCACCTGCCTGCTCTGAGCCTGGTTCTGAGAATTGCCTGGGACACACAGGAAACACCCAAAGAAGGCACCCCACGTTATTTTGGTCAGAAACTACAAAAAGTGAGAACATGTTCAATTCAACAATGAGAAAAAAAATTATTTCATTTATGTATTTATTCATTTATTTAGACAGAGTCTCACTTTGTCACCCTCTGTAGAGTGCTATGCTGTCACAGCTCACAGCAACCTCAAACTCTCAGGCTCAAGCCATCCTCCTGCCTCAGCCTCCCCAGTAGTTGGGACTACAGCTGCCTGCCACAATGTCAGGCTAATTTTTCTATTTTTAGTAGAGACGAGGTCTTGCTCTTGCTCAGGCTTGTTTTAAAGTCCTGACCTCAAGCAATCTACGTGGGTCAGCCTACCTAAGTGCTGGGATTACAGACATGAGCTACCACCCTGGCCTAGAAAAAAATAATTTAAATAAAAGAAATTCATCACAGGAAAAAAATATAATTAAAATGAAAATGAGGTCCTCAGAGAGATTTTATGGGATGGGTGGTGAGTGTTAGGAGAAGCAGAAATTCAGGGTTGATGGTTGTTTGAGAAGTCGTGGGTCGTATGTTACACCTGGCGCCTTTGTTAGTACTGTTGGGTGATCTCAGTTTTCAAACTCTTCAAGTTCCATATTGGATGTTTCATTTATATATAAATTTATCTGTATGTTTTTGTATATTGATTTAAAGCAAAGAATCAATTAACTATTAGTAGCTTGTTTTTCAGCATAACACCACAGACTTAATGAGATGGCCGATTTCGCCTTTCAAGAGCCTATTTGCAACATATGTTGCAAAGAGTACTTTGATACATTTACAATAAACACACAGAAACCCTTCTCTCTATTTTTTTTATTGTTTGGGATTCATTGAGGATACAAAGATTTAGTTACGCTGATTGCATTTTGTCCTTGTCTACATTTTTAAACCAAATACAGATTTTTCCATAGAGCATCGTGCAAAATACATGAATTTCTTTTCTTTTCTTTTCCTTTTTTTTTTTTTTAATTTTTTTTTTTTTTTTTTTTTTTTTTGAGACACAGTGTAACTATGTCACCCTCAGTAGAGTGAGGTGGCATCACAGCTCACAGCAACCTCCAACTCTTGGGCCTAAACGATTCCCTTGCCTCATCCTCCCAAGCAGCTGGAACTACGGGCGCCCACCACAACTCCTGGCTATTTTTTGTTGCAGTTATCATCGCTGTTTAGCAGGCCCGGGCCAGGTTCAAACCCTCCACCTTTGGTGTATGTGGCTGGCATCGTAATCACTGTGCTAAGGGCACTGAGCCATGAATTTCTTTTTTTCCCGGAGAAGATAGGATCATGGATAAACAAATGACACAATTGTCAAAGTCACTGTGAAGGTGAAAAATGGCAAATTAAAAGGGATTTTTATTTTAAATTTTGCATGAATCGGTGTGTTGAGAATTAACATCTCAGAATCCCGGACATTGACAAACCTGTTAGAATCCTCATGTATTTCTGAGCAGAGCATGAACTTTTATAATTAAAAACATTTTCCTATCATTATCTATGCGGTTGGAATGAGTATAAACCCTCCTAATTCTCTATTTCTGCTGTTAACATCCTTTTTGGCCAGGGCTGGGTTTGAACCCACCACCTCCGGTATATGAGGCCAGTGCCCTACTCCTCTGAGCCACAGACACCACCCTGTTAATATCCTTTTTGAGAACATCTAGTATGTGGCCTCAGGGAGAAATTAGCTAAGATGTTTGTTATGTTATTACAAGAAAAAAAAAGGGACATAAGCCAAAATTATCACAAGTACACACACGCATACACACACAATTAAAGTAACCCGAATAACTACCAATACAAGAGTTGACTGTGTATACAGTGCCGAATGGGTGTTTAAAAAATATAAACTATGTGAACAGGAATCAATGTAAGTTTTTTCTCAAAAATCTATAATTAACTTGAAGAACAGTATGCATAAGACAATGCATTATTTACAGATTTCAAAATCATAAAATCTACTAAAATTGTTAGATATGCACACACTATAATTATTAAAAATTCTGAGCTGTTCAAATTCAGGGTAATGATTACTTCTGTGAGGGCAATGATAGTCAAACAGGCATGATTTTATTCTAAAATCTTCCTGGAAAGTTAACTGTGCCGTAGTGAAGCATCCTATATGTATATCAAATCTATTGTATTTCTCTGTATTCTGTTCCATGTTAGGAACACACCTGTGTCTAACGATCTCACAAAATGTTTACAAATCACTAGTTATCAAAAGGCAAACTGAATGCATTAAAAAACCTCAAAATATTGCTTGCATGTACAATTAAACACTTTCCAGAAGTTGCAAATACATCGGGTGGGAAGCCTAAAAGATGTGTGAGCGATTTAAACTCTGGATGTGAGATTTCTCCTCCAAGGGGGCTCAGACTCTTGGGGCTGTGCGTAAATGCCCCGTTTACTGTGCGAGGCATTTAACCACCTGTTTTCTGAATTCCTGTAAGGATTGGCTGTCGACAAGATCAATGAAAAGATGGAGAATTGTCCAGGTCACCTTTTATTGTAGCTGAGCCAAGGTAACCATCAGGGATGCCAAACCACCTTCACGTTCTGAATTTTATGTTTTTGTTTTTGTTTTCTGCAGAGGTGTGTTGAAGTTGACTGGCCTCAGTGTTTCAATTACATGGGGCATTAAAATCCGCCCTCCCTCCAATTTGTCCTGGAAGCCCCCTGCATTGCCTAAGCTTTTTTGAAATGTATTTTTTTTTATGAGATCATAACTGTGTACATTACTGCATTTATGGGGTGCAATGTGCTGATTTTATTTACAATTTGGAATGTTTACATGCAACCGGTTAACATATCATTCACCTCACTTATTTAATTGTTGTGTTTAGACATATATACTCTACTATTAATATATTTGACCTGTACACTCAACTCTTGTAGTTTCTGCGTTATGTAACCTCGTGGTATCATTACAAACTAAGGCTGCATTGAATTTTTTAAAATTATTTTTATTACTAAATCATAGCTGTGTACATTAGAGCAATCAAACGGTACAATGTGCTGGTTTCGTATACAATCTGAACTATTTTCATCACACTGATTAACATAGCTTGCATGGCATTTTCTTAGTTATTGTATGAAGACATTTGTATTCTGCATTTAGTAAGGTTCGCATTGCATTTTAATTTGCACGATGTCTTATCCATGATGGACACGGCTTCCTCTTGGCTTTGAGGGGATAAAAGGCAGGATTTACACCCACTGCAGGCTGTGGGATGTAACTCTAATTCTGCTCCACAAGCTAGACAATATTATCCTCATTCCCTAGCAACTGGGATATAGTAGAAACGCACTAAATATTTGATGAAGGGCTGAGTGGGAGGCAGATAGATTGAGATGAAAGGCCTTGCATTTCTAATGAGGTCTGCCCTCGTGGGATATGAGTGAATCCAGCTGCTCTCAGTTGCACTGAGGGACGGAGGCTGCAGCCTGGAAATTTTATAACAACTTGGCAGGAAGAACACGCAGCCACCCCAGACAAAGAAACATGTGGATTATTTCTAGTATGTTCTGGACTTCGCTCCCTAAAGGCGGATCCCATCCGCATAAAAATGGAAGTCAAGTTGTAAAACATTATCACTCTTTCTACAGCTGCAGAGGGTAAAGTCAGCTGTCTTGTGGATTAGGTAATAAATATTCCAGAATTGGTGTTTCTTCTTTTTGTTTTTCTTTGACACACATACACGTTTCACACTTGAGGGAACTGAGGTGGCCGGGAGCAAACAACAAAACTAATATATTTTGCTCAATATCCTATTGGGGACAAAAAACAGTTGGGAGCATACCGGCACTTGTCTCTCAGTGTTGACTCTGCTTTCTAATTTTGTGATCATCAGTTGCTTGTTTGAGCTCTGCAGACGCTCATGCAAGAATAATGACAAGCGCGGGGCAGGCACAACATATGAGAAAGGGCCTGGCATGAAGGAAGGGGAGGTCTCCAGCATCTCTGCCTCAGACACCCCTAGATCCTTCATGGGGCTGTGCAAACACTTCTGTTTCTTTTTCCTGCACTTTTGAAAGTATCTTCGGTTGACCATGGGATACTAGGGTAATTAAACGATCTTTGCCTACATTCATAAGTACATCTGTTACCAATCTCTCTATCCATCAAGTCTGTCTGTGTATCTATCTATGTGTCTATCTATCTATTCATCTAATGTCATCTACCTATCTATCTATCCATCCTGTCTATCTATCTATCCATCTATCTATCTATCCATCCTATCTATCCATCTAGTCTCTCTGTCTGTCTGTCTATCTATCTATCTATCTATCTATCTGCCTATCTATCTATCCATCCAGTCAGTCCATCTATCTATCTATCTATCTATCTATCTATCTATCTATCTATCTATCTATCTGCCTATCTATCTATCCATCCAGTCAGTCTATCTATCTATCTATCTATCTATCTATCTATCTATCTATGTATCTATCTATCCATCCATCCATCCATCTATCCATCCATGCAGTCTATCTATCTATCCATCCATCCATCCATCCATCCATCCATCCATCCATCAATCTATCTATCTATCCATCCATTCATCCATCCACCCTCCCAAACATCTATCTATCTATCTATCCATCCATCCATCCATCCATCCATCCATCTATCAATCTATCCATCCATCCATCCATCCATCCACCCACACATCTATCTATCTATCTATCTATCTATCTATCTATCTATCTATCTATCTATCTATCTATCTATCTTATCTGTCTGTCTGTCTATCTATCTATCTATCCCTCCATCCATCCATCCATCCATCCATCTATCCATCCATCCATCCATCTATCCAGTCTATCTATCTATCCATCTATTCTATCTATCTATCTATCTATCTATCTATCTATCTATCTATCTATCTATCTATCTCCCTTATCTATCTATCTATCTATCTATCTATCTATCTATCTATCTATCTATCTCTTTATTTGCATACCGGTATTATAAATACATGGAAAACTAGTAATGATAAGCCTGCACTTAGTCCTTCACAGAGTTGCAAAATATACAGAATTTCTTTGCTACTATAATTTCCACATTGTGCCTGCTTGCTAACCCTTCTCCATGTCATAATATTTTAAGCACTGCCCAAGGGTCAACCAACCTGACCCATTTCTTGTAGGGTTTCCTCTTTCTGTGTTAGACTTTTACAGTAACCTCATATCTCCCCAAATGTTGCAGGATTTGCACGCATGTTATACATTGTATAAATTATGCCAATTGTAACATTTTATTCAATGTCTTTCCTACCTATCAAGGTCACTATCATAGATATGGTCCATTATTTTAACTGCTGAGTAGTATTCTATTGCATTTCATTTTGTGTTCTGTTAATTCTCAACATGCTATTATGTACGAAATTTTTTTTTTAGTACAAAACTCATTATTTATTAGAAAAAAGAGTTTTCAAAACAACTCTTTTCTTTTTTTTTTTTAAATACATGTATTTTATTATTCTTCATTACATTATTTCCCGCCCCCCACCCGTCCGTGATAAGACAGAATTGATTTACAGAAAAGAATACAGAAAACACCAAAGCTCCTGGTAGTGGGAGAGATTTCA
>CAUYRH010069606.1:0-13894 GCA_963574655.1 Perodicticus potto | reverse complement strand
TAAAGGTTGGGATCACACTTGAGGTGCATCTGTGAAGGGTCAGGATAAACCTACTAAATGCAGAACATAAATGTTTTCACTCAGTAAACGAGAAAATCTCATGAACGTTATGTCAAACAGGCGGATGAAAATATTTCAGATTGTATGTGAGGCCCGCACACTGTACCCCATGATTGAACTAATGTACACAGCTATGATTCAATAAAAAAAAAAAGAAGAAAAAACAATTGTGTAAATGAATTTTGATTTGAAGTAACCTGTTTTTTACAAAACATAATTTTTACCTGAAAGAATAAATGACAGGCAAACTTGGTCACTCAGACTTGGCATTTGGTGGATGTTTCCTAGAAAATGGACTAAGTGAGACTGTCACTTCAAAGAAAGTAGCTGATGGTAGTTGTGAAGTCAAGCCCTATGGGGACCCTGACGATCTCCTTCTTTGCATCTGTGCCTTTATTTAATCCTTCCTCCTTGAGTGTGGGTGGGAACCATGGCCTGCTTCTAGCCAGTAGAGCTGAACAAAGCAATGAGATATCTGTCTGTGATTATGTTATTTAATTGACTCTGACTTACCAGGTTACATAATTTGCTTTTGCACATTTTAAGTCAAAGTTATAAGTGTGCCCTTTCACCTAGAAAGTGTGTGCTAGATTCCTCCCCCTACTAGACTTCCACTGAGTTTTACTTCCATACTTGAGAGTAAGCATTGATTGACTAGCTCCAGTTTAGCACTGAGGACATATGGTGTTTGTCCTTTCTTGCAAAACTTCATGCAGAAGAATGTTCTCTGGTTCCATCCAGGTTGCTACAAAAGATACTAGAGGATGCAGAGAAAAAATGTGAGTTTTTAAGCAAAAACTTCAGTTTTGAAAGATGCCCTATTTCAATTACTTGATTACAGTATAAGCACCCAGTAGTGAATTAATTTTCTAAAGAGACTGCTGGTGGTGTTAATGAATGAAATTTATTTTCTATTGTATAATGTGTCAGCATTTGTAAGAGCTGAATAACTTAGCTAATATTTTTAAAATGAACAATTTTTGATGCTACAAAATTATATGTATAGAGATGATAGGTAAAAGTGCAAGAGAGATCAATGAATTTTTAAAATAAATTTGTAAAGATTTTTTTTTTGAAGTTTTGTATCATTTCTACATGTAATACCTCCTCTAATACTTTGTAATATATTTATTTTTCCAATTTTGAAGCTCTTGTTGAAGTTTTGCTAGATTTCTATATCAGTTTCTGAAATTGTTTTCACATATGTAGCTTTGTGCAACTACCACCCCCATCAGGAGACCTGACTTTATCTTCACTTCATGGGCCTACACTCCCTTCTTCTCCCCCATTATCTCTAACCACTGGCAACTACTAATGTATTTGCCATCTCTGCAATTACTTTTATAAATGTTATATAAATGGAATCTTTCAGTTTGTATCCTTGTGAAATTGGCTCTTTTATTCACTCAGGATGATTTCTTTGAGATTTACCCAAACTATCAGGTCTTCCAACAGTTTGTTCCTTTGTTATTGTTAAATAGTGTTCAATGATGTGGATATATCACAGTTTATTTAACCATTTCTCCTTTGAAGAAGATTCTGTTAAGTTCCAGTTTGGGGCTACTTCTAATAAAGCTGCTATAAACATTCGTGTGCACTATGTGCACTATTCTATGCAAAAAATCAGTTTTCATTTCTTTGGGATATGTACTCAAGTGCACGATCATCATCGGGTCATATGGAAAGTGCATTTTAATTAAAAAGAAAAAACAACTATAAAACCATTTTCCAGAGTGGTTGTACCATTTTGTATTCAAGCAGTGGATGAAAGATCCAGTTTTTCATGTCCTTGCTAGTACTTGTTGCCATCAGTACCTTTTATTTTATCCATTAACAATTTACCATTAAAATATCCTGTGGTTTAATGTATAGCTTTTGATTGCTAATGGTGTCTAATGTCCGTTCCTTTATTTGCATCTGTATGTCTTCCTCCGGAAAATCTCTGCTTGTGTCGTTTGCATATTTCCTAAAGAAGTGGTTCTCAACCTTCCTAATGCCTGGGCCCTTTAATACAGTTCCTGTGGGTCGTGACCCACAGGTTGAGAACCACTGTCCTAAAGGATTGTTTGTTTTTATTGTTCAGTTTTGAGAGGTTTTTTTTTTTTTTTTTCCAGGTCTGGGGTAGAATGTAGTAGCATCATTGTAGCTCCCAGCAAACTCAAACTCCTGGCTCAAGTGATCCTTCTGCCTCAGCCTCCTGAGTTGCTGGGACCCCAGGTGCCACCACTATGCCTGGTTAATTTTTCTATTTTTAGTAGAGACAGAGTCTCACTCTTGCTTAGGCTGGTCTTGAATTCCTGATCTCAAGTGATCCTCCTGCTTCCCAGAGTGCTAGGATTAAAGGTGTGAGCATTATTCATTCTAGGTACAAGTTCTTTGTTGCATACCTATTCCGAATATTGGGAATATTTATCCCAGTTTATAATTGTCTTTCTGTCCTCTTAACCGGATCTTTTACAATGAAAATTTTTTAATTTTGGGAGGGCCTAATGTATCAATTTAAAAAGTTTTTGGATGGTGCTTTTTGCTTTAAGTCTAAGTAGCCTTTGCCTAATTGTAGGTTCCAAAGATTTTTTCATGTTTTAGGATCACATAGTCTTAATGTTTTTCATTTAAGTTCATAATCTACTTTGAGTAACTTTTATATAAATTGTGACATTGAAGTTGAAGTCAATTCTGCCTATATGTGTCCAATTGCTCTAGTATCCTTTATTTATTAAAAAAGTGTTCTCCCTTGGGCAGTGACTGTGGCTCAGAGGAGTAGGGCGCTGGCCTCATATGCTGGTGGTGGCAGGTTCAAACCCACCCTCGGCCAAAAACTGCAAAAAAAAAGTGCTCTCCCTTTCACTGTATTGCTTCTGTCCTTTTATTACAGTTAATTTAAATAGTGTTTGTGGATTTCAGGGTTTACACTCTTTTCCATTGATTGGTGGTCCATACTTCCACCAGCACTGTATCACCTTGATTAAAGTTGCTATAATATGTGTCCAAAAGAAAGTTTTTTTCTTTTCCCACTAAGTTACTATAATCATGGACTTTTAAATGAATCATTAACTTAATATAACTAATTCCAAAGCACAATTACTTTTAAATTTTACCTATTTGCTAGTGGTGATGATTACTTGTAAAATTGATAAATGTGCTTAAATAAATTAACCTAGAAGGATTGTGAAAAATCAAGGATTAACATTTTGAGGGGTTTTCCATTTTAAAAATAATATTACTCAAAATCGAATAACATTTTATACTAGTATATAGCATATAAAATAGAAACATTTGGTAATTTGCATACCAGAACATGTATAATATTAGTAACGGCTATTTAATGGCTCTACACAATTCTATAATACATGGTGTTGAGGAAGGTGAAGGGGATTATTCTGTCTCTCCTCCTGCTCCCATGATCACCACCTCTCTCAACTGGGAGCCTCTCACTTGAATTGGAGACATAGCTCTGTGCTGAGGTGCCCAGTCTTTTAGGGGTATAGGATGCTTCCTTCTAAGGAGGGGTGCAGGCAGAGCCAGGAAAGGGCAATTGGTTTGTAGCTGTGAACACTGGCACTTTAGCTGTGTAGGGAGAACAAGGTTGGCTAAAGAATAGGCTCAAGGCACTCCGAGAGGACAGGAATTCAGAGAGTGGAGTGCAGATGTTCTTCTCAAACCTACTGTGTTACCTGGCGAAGGTATTAATCTCGTAGCAGACATTTGGTGACTCCTGCATTTGGCAGACAGTGGGCTGGGTCCTGAGTCTGTAGCCCTTAGCAAAGTGAGAAGTTTCTGCCCTTGAGGTGCTCGCAGTGGGAGATGTTAGACGTCCGTCTAGTAATTATGGTGGAGGCTGCATGGCATGGGACACACAGGCCAGTGTGGCATAGGCTGTGGCACATCCAGCAGCAGAGGCCAGAGAAGACCTCGTGTGATCCCAAAGGCTACTTGGTTCTGCACTAGGCATGAGGTAGATGGGGCGGGGAGTGCTGAGAGTAAAGCAGAAAAGGGAAAGAACAAGGAGACATCAGGAAGAGAAATGTGACACAGAGTCAACAAATTAAGTAGGGAGGAGGAAGCAGGGAAGTAGGGAAGTAGCTGCCCAGATGTCCAGGAACAGAGAGGAAGCAGCTGTGGGAACTCCTTATTGAACAACTTCTACATCCACCCGGTGCTATCTCCTGATTTCATTAGCATACATGGGGACTCATGGTTTCACTGGGACAGCAGAATGTGAGGTGAGGAAACCAAAATGTATCCTTGGAGAGGAGCCAAATGCGCTTTTCTTTGTCTGCACAAGATGAGATTGGCAACCCTGCGGTGAGCCTACAGTGGACCAGCCTTTACCTGCTTGTGCCTCCGATTCCTCCTAGGACTGCTGGCTGAGAGATTGGGGCTCTACCGTCTAGGGGGAAGGGTCCTGGAGAAGGTAAGCTGCTCAGACAGGGAGAACCCTAAGTGTCTCAGTCAGTGGGCAGCATGGGAGTCTTTGGAAGTGAGTGGGAGGGAGTAATGTTTCTGGTGTCCCACAGGAACACATGGAACTATGTCGGAGTTTATGTGGGGAACTGCACAGATGGCCACCCCGCACTGTCCCCTCTGGGCTGCCAGCCTGGACATGCTTCAGGGCTGCAGGAAGCTCCGCAGACACTTTTCCTCTGGCTCCTCAACATCTCGGCCTGCTTTAATTTTTAAAACTCATAAAGAAGTGTGATAAATAAATGATATTTCAATTCATGATATAGAAAATATTTAGAATATGGGAATATTCAACAAATAAACAATGCCTTTTACTCACTGAACAGCCACTGTTTATGTTCTGCTATATTTACTGCCAATTTTTGTATGTGCAGAGATGTGCTTATGTGTTACCTGTCACGACACTTGAGATGATCTTGATATTGTCTGATCATTTTTCTATGTGACTAAATACAATAATATTATGATCACAGTATGTTCCACCACTTAGATATACAATAACTTATTCCTAGCCTTTTCACATTATATACAAATCGAAATGATCAGCCTAATAAATAAATGCTTGTGCACATGGACGACTGTTTCCCAGTGGAACTGGGGGCATAAGGATATTTAAAGATTCTGATTCATTTCAGTCAACAACATTCCAAGATGGTCCCTTAACTTTTATCCCTAACTGCTGGGCCACCTGCCAGAACCCCCGTGCATGGCTGCCTCCTGGAGGTGTCATACTTTCCACCATTCCTGGGAGCAGCAATTTGAACTTGCCTCAACAGTGCACCCCTTACACACCCAGGTGGCGTCACTCCCCTGCCAGTCTGACAACTACTCATCAAGTTGCAAAATTTTGTTGCACCATTTTTGTCTTTGGATTTTTCCCAAATATCCCTGAACTGCACATCACTGTCCAGGGGCCTCTGTCTCCAGCCTCAGGCTGCCTCAACACGTGCAGACTATCCATCTTGTCAAAAACTGAGGTTCACTCCCCACTGACCACCTCAGCTCCTCTGAAAACACCTGTTGGCCTCTCATCCTCTGGAGACTGTTCCCTAACATACCAGACCTGTATAATAAAGCCTTGCAAGCCTGTTGGTGACTCTTGAAATCAGAAAGATAGGCCTTCAGAAGAAAAAGCCAGAGACTGAGCCCTGGGTGCAATCCAGAAACACGATTTCTATTAATTAATTTCCCCTTTCTGGGTATCAGTTTGCGAATGTGGAAATTGAACGGGTTGTTGTGGGTGCCTCTCGCGTCTTCTTCACCCCCATGTTTTGTATCTGATGACCTGTGCGCCCTCAATTTTCTGCTGATTGTTGTCTTATCTGTATTAATCCCCTTCTGAAACCTGTTTCAGCTTTTCTGCCCTTTTTCACTTGATGCATTTGCTTTTATGTTGTACTTTGAGAAGTACCATGTGGGTGCTTGTGGAGGTGAGCACGTGCGCCTCTGGGGGAGTGAGTTTGTGTGGGAGGGTCGAAGCCACGTCTCTCTCGGAGCTCTTCTGGGAAGGCACTGTGGATTCCTCTCTCTTCCCAATACAGCAGCTGGTGTCTTCACAGTGGGCATTGAAAGAAAAAGACTGGCTGAGGCCATCAAATCAGTGTGCTCCTAAGAGTGGGACCAACGTCTGTGCGCAGCAGAGCCGGAGGAGTGTCTGTGTGTGCATGCGTAAGGAACTAGCATCTGGGTGCAAACGCGACAGTGATGAGTGTCTGTGTGTACACGTGTGTGGGACCAGTGTCTCTGTGCGCACGTGAGTGGGACGAGCATCTGTGTGCGCACACAGGTGTGATCAGTGTCTGTGTGTGCAGGCGTGTGGGACCAGCCACTGAGTGTGCGCGTGAGACGAGCATCTGCGTGAGCACACATGTGGGACGAGCGTCTGTGTGCGCACGTGTGTCCCTGCCCAGGAGTCTTGCCTTCCGGATGTGTCAGAGTGTTTGGCTCCACGTGTTGGTGGTTTCAGAAAGGGAGGGTGAGCAAAGAATCAAAGAATCAGGTCGGGATTCCTACAGGCACAATTTCTGTGAAATAATTTTGCAGAAAGAAATCAACCAGACAAAATAAAGGTGATTTGAGGGCAGGGATTCCGAGTCAGGGAGGGCTTGAAGGAGTCGCCATCTGACCCTCAGGTGTGACTCAGCTGTGGCTGCCCAGAGTGACAGACTCCAGACCCACAGCCCTCGGAGGAGTGTTCTGCATGCACAGAGCTGTGCGCACCCACACTCGCTCCGCGGGCCAGGACCCAGGGCCGTGGTCCGACTGCAGACTTCACGGCAGCCCTCACTGAGTGCCCTACATTACGCTGGGACAGTGCTGAACTGTTGAGCCAAACAGTGACACACACAACCAGGCATGGAGTTAAAATGTTATTTATTGGAGGAAGAGCATGGAATATTACTCGATCCCTCCCCAAACCTCTCTTCAGATGAACCCTGAGCAACTGAAAGGAAGACCAGCTCCCCCGGTCAGAATTTCTGCCTTATTCACAGGCTCAGGAGCTCTCCAGAGATATAATTTTACAAGTGCAAAGAGGAAGGCATCGTGACTCAGGATGACAGCATGCTAATTGCAAGGTGAATGGGCAAATGGGACTCATAAACAGAGCAGGATGGGGGCTCAGCATCTGGTGCTCGGCTCCTCCAGGGCTGGGCTGTGGACCACTTTACTTCTGCTTGGTCTTCTGCTGGACTGGTGCTGGAGTGACCGTTGGAGGGCAGGGCTCAGGCACCTTGGGGTGGCAGGGTTCTGGCACCTTGGGGTGGCAGGGCTCAGGCACCTTAGGGTGGCAGGGCTCTGGCACCTTGGGGTGGCAGGGCTCAGGCACCTTGGGGTGGCAGGGCTCAGGCACCTTGGGGTGGCAGGGCTCCTGGGGTGGAGGCTGGCAAGGCTGTTTCACTTGCTGCTGCTGAAGTTGAGGGGGTGGGGTGCAGGGCTGCTTCTGCTGTTGGGAATTCATGCTTCAACGTGGTTCGTTCTAGAGACAAAAAGGCTGACTCAGTGATTCAGTTAAACAGGGAAGAAGCCGAGTTTAATGCCAAATAGATTTAATGTCTGGCCCTTCTTAAAAGAGAATATTTTTCTTTTCTCTGTCCTGCTACATTTGAAAGTAGAATATTTATTGATAATTTCTCCCCTCTCTGGGGGTGGAGGGTCCTTACCCAGTAAGAGGAGAAACTTAAAGGTAGCTTGTTTTCCTTCATTCCAGTGGGGCACTTTCCTTGGCTCCCTTTTTCCCCTAGACATCTTATATCCCTCATTAGAAAGTGTCCCAGGACAGCTGGCTTCTGGGAGGGATGTGAGGCCCACGTGTTAGACCTTTTGCAGTCTACTCACTCCAAAGACCTCTCAGAATGCCTGCTGACCTGCAGGTTGGCTCTCCGTTGCCCTAAGCCCCTGTGATTCTGCTCCAGTGTTTGATCACACAGTGCCCTCCAAATGCTGTCTCTCCTATCTCTGCTGTCTAAACCACTCCTCTATCATAGCTCACATCCCCTGCCCCTACTAAGAGACTCTTCTTGAGCAGTGTTCCCCCAAACTGCCCAGCTCTTTGCCGTCCCTCCCTCCCTAACCCTCCATCCCCTGCCAATCGCTATATGCTTCAGGTCCATCTGTCACCTTCCCTGCTAGGTTGCAACATTGCTGGGTAGCTTTCCTGTTGGTCTGGCTTCCCAAGGTGCCTAGCCTGCTGCCTTAAGTGTGAGAAGTGCTGGGTAAGAATTCTGTGTAAGGAACAGAAATTTCTGTGTCACATCAGAGGATCTGATGGTGCTGCGGGCCTGGGCCTGCCCTGCTTTGAGCTCCCTGTGGACCCTTGCATGTCTCCTGCCCCTGCCCAGCTTCAGTCCAGTGGTTATCCACTGAGGGGCAAACCCACCTCCAAAGTTCCTTCAAACCCAAACTGTGATTTTCCCTAAAGATCTCCCACTGCATCTGACTCTAATTGATACCCTGCACAACCCTTTTATACATGCATCCAATAATGAGAAAATAAATTAGAATCTCAAACTGGTTGCAATGAGGGACTCACCTGGCACACAGAGGATGGTTGTCTTGTCGCTTGGGTCTGGTGTGAAGGCAGTGGCCAGCTGGCTTTTATAAGAGAATGGGCCCTGCCTCAAGGAAATGGCATCGCCCAGGCACTCTGTTTTCATTCCTCACCTGTCACCCCTGAGTCACACCTCACCACCCATTGCCCGTTGGCTCAGCTTTTGTGTTGAAAACCACCCACCTGATGTTTTTTGGCACTCACTGGCTGACAATGATGTCACCTGGGTCTAAACTTCACTGCCAGCTTCCCGCTCAGATCCAGGTGCAGGGCTTGCGTTGGGGAGGGTGATTGTCAGGCTTCCTGGCAGGTTTCCTGGAGGGTTAGTGAGCTGGCCCTGGAGCCATCAGAGTCCTTTGGGGCCTTGTCACCCTCTGACTTTGACACTGAGGTGGCTGTCCACATTCTGTGGTACAGAATGCTCTGGCACATGAACAGCTGGGAAGAGAAGGGGAACGGCCAAGCCAAGCTGCACATTTCCTGTCTGCTTTAGCCAAGGTGGAAGCTGTAGATAATGGAATTGGCTGAGCCCAGACTCCTTGTCTGGGGGTCCAAGAACCTCCCACTCATTCTGCCATGTTTCTCCCATCTCCATTGAACCACACCTGTTCAGAATAATTTACTGCACTTACACCCCCTCCGTCCCACCCCTCCATGACTGGCTGCTAATCTGGAAAATCCTGCTTTGCTTTCACCAACCACACCCTTTCCCCTCTCCTATTTCAGGGGCTTTCAAGGACTAATCCTTTACTGGGATAACCTTTTCCTTCCACTCCACCCAGCCATCTAGCTGTGTTCCTGTCCTCCTATTTAATAGGGTTAATTGCCTTCCCCCCTAAAAGCCCCATGAAAACTGGAAGTAACTAGCCCTTCAGCTTGCCAGCCCCTGGGATCCTCCCCTGACACCTGTGGATTCTACATCTACAAAAGGTTTTTCTCCTCTGTCCAGCTCTGGGTCTTTTGGGAGCATCTGAGGGTCAGAGCCATGCTTGCTCAAACCAACAGTGCTCCTGCTGTAATGTTCTCCTGAACAAGTAGATGGGGGCATTTGAGAAGCTCTGTGAGGAGGAAGCCCACTGTCCCAACAGACCGAGAACTGCCCCCAGCTCAGAGCCACTGAGATTCAGGATCTTGGACAGGCTTTAGTCCACATTCCTCCAGGGATGATTTGAAATCTGAAATAATGCACCCAAGGTTAGTCAACCCTGGAGGAAAATAATTCCACACAAAAATCCCATGTTCTCCTTTGTTTTGCTGTAATGTACCTGGAGGAAGTTAAGCCCAGGTAGGAAGATGGTGGATGGCAAAGAAGGGAGCGCAGCCTTCCCGGCCATGCCGGGCCTACTTGTGCTCTGGGGAGGCCCAGCCTGAGTGTGATTTGAGGGGTGGGGGAGCCCTACCTTGTGGTACCCTTAATCATTGCTCTGATGAGTCCTCTTAAGTAGGCATGAAACAGTGTCATATTGGAAATGCGCTGGAGTAAACATCAGGTGTTTCTAGCTCTGCTGAAAACAGGAGGGGCATGAACTGACAAAGTTGGAAAAAGTTTCCCTTTTTCAACCATCAGTGGACTTGGACTAGAGGCTGATGGCAAGCAGTGAGCCTCAGGGGCTCTCACTCTGGGGGAGGTCTCAGGGTGGCATAGTGACAAGGCTGACCAGTGAGGACACTGGGGATGGCAGCAGGGGACCAGCCTCCAAGCATCAGGCCAGAGATTCCTTCCTGCCTCAGGGGGTAGGCTCAGAAGACCCTCCCTGCCAGGGGACTTCTTTCTGGGGGTTCCCCAAGTGCTTACACCAGTAACTTCCCATGATTGACATAACCTGAAGCTGAGGTTACTGATTCACAGCTGCACTCAACACACATCTGTTCCTAGGTGTGGCCTTTGGAAAATCCAAATCACCCTTAAAACTCAGGTGTGTGGATGTTTCCTCCTCCTCATCTCACCCCTCCTCTCTCTCCCCAAACAGACCTCAATGTCTGTGGAGCACCTGTGGGCCCCACAGCTGGATCATTTCTGTGACATCCCAGACTGTGTCCACATAGGCACTTGTCCTCTTCATTCCTGTCCTCACACAGTGCCTGGCATGTAGGAGCTATGGGTGACTGGCAATTACAGACTGGCCGGCTGGCTGGAGGAATGAATGATTGACTGTGTGAGTGGCATTATTTGGGAATAGTGGGACAGAGACTATGTGGAGAACTGTTGGGAAGTCCCTTGTGAGGGCGACATTTCCTGATGAAGGAGCTTTTGAGATTGGCTGAGAAGAGAGATGTGGGGATGCAAAGGGCAGAAGACACGTCTGCAGCCTTCCCTCCGCAGGCCCCACTGTCAGCCTCCACAGTGCCTCATGTCGCTCTGGGCAGGGGCAGTGTCACCACCACACCTGGGCTGAAGGCCTCAGTCCTCACTTCTGCTACCTGTCTATCCTACTCCTCTGTCTTTTTCCCACACAGCTTGTCTCTGGCCTTGGATACTCTGAACCCAGCTCAGAAGCTGGGGTGTGCTTATGCCCCACCTGGACTCGGATCTGTCTGATGCTGAGGGGCTTCACTCTCATGCCTGCCGGGCAGCCTGCTCTGCCTGCTCAGCCTGTGTTTCCTTCTCCCACCTGAGGGGCTCCAGTTCTACACTCTGAAACTCCCCAGGCACTGACCTTGTTTTCCCTATTTTTTTATCTGAAGCTCCCTCAGTGACTTGTGTTAAGGTTCTTTCTTCCCTTAGAAGAAGCTTACTTTCTCCACAACCAAAATTGGGTCAGCTTGTGAATCAGGCCCCACAAACTATTCACCCAAGGGGGAATAGTGAGCATGTGTGCCAGGGTTCCCCAGCCTGGCACGGGAGCCCCAGCATAGGACACGGGCTGCTGCTCCTCCCGTGCACCCAGGGCTGGGGCCCCCACTGCTGCTGAGCGGTGCGCCTTATTAGTCAGTCGATTCCAAAGCTGGGAATGTTGATGACTCCCCATCAGAATCAGACCAAACCTGGGACTCCTGACTCCATCCTCACTCCACTAGCTCCAAAGAACAGAGAGTCTTTCCCACCATCTCTGAGTGGGGAACAAAACTTTAAACCTGGCTCTTCTCAATTAAGGTGGGTGGGAAATAAAGGGCTTGGGCTTTATGTCGGCCTAGTTGTTATGCCCTTGTTAGCCAGATAATCTTGAGCAAATTGCCTAAATTTTCTGCCCTTTAATGTCCTTCTCCTTAAAAGGAGAACTTCAAATTTTACTTCACAAGGTTGCTGTCAAGATTAGACAAAATGATGCATCAAAAGTTTTTAGGATGAATGGGCTAAATATGTCTTACATAATAATTCTTGCTAATTTGTCTCCATTTAAAGTCAACTGAAACTTCCCATTGACTGTGAGTTTCCCCTTTTCTGTTCACCCCATGTCTCTCTGTGTGTATGTGTATGTGAGAGAGAGAGAGAGAGGGAAAGAGAGGGAGAGAGGTGAACCAAGAGCAGGGCACCCTTCCTCAGTGGAGCAACTTTCTTGGCCTGTGTGAGTGCTTTGTTTCCCCTAATTTTTTTTTTCACTTCATTTTCAGGTTTATATGTTTACTAAATTGTACTAGATTATAGCACAGTCCTTATGTTCTATGAGCTGGGGCACAGGAGGTAGCTAAAGTTATTGGATCACTCAATGATCTGGGCATGCCCCAGATGAGGAAACTGAAGGAGAGAAGCATTAAAAAACACTCCCAAGAGGTTGCAAAAGTCGGACACAGCAGGATGCAGTCCTCAGCAAGCATGCTGTATGCTTCTCAGTACCAGTGGGGGACTCTGTCAGCTACGGGGCTACTCGTAGGACAGAAGCTGCCTGGATCCTGGCATCCTCACACATCCAGGCTGATCAACTGTCTGTCATCCTCTTCAAACAGAGTTGAGTATGGATGGCCAAAAGACACAGAGAGATACATTTTTAAATGGAGGGTATTGGAATCTGGGATGGTTCACATGGAGGTGCTTTCCCTCTGGTCACTCACTGCCCTCATGCTGCGGAGGGGCCCAGTCTTCTCAGTGTCTGGAAGCAAGCTTATTTAGAACAGAATACCCTGTATAGATCACAGGGTTGGAAGCAGAGTCCTGACTTCAAATCCTGGTTCTGCTCCTTGCTAGCCGTGTGGTATGATATCAGTAATAGTGGCTACCACTTACTTAGCTCCTACAAAGTATCAGACTTTGCTGTAGCTCCTGACACTAATCCTCACAAGAGCAATGCAAGGGGCAGATCATTGAACCCACCTTCTATAGATGTAGAAGCAGAAGCATAAAAACTAAGTCATTTGCCCAAGTTTATGTGGCAGATAGGTGTCAGGGCCAACCTGCGAGTCCAGCAGTGTGACTCCAAAGTCTTTGTGAATCTCAGTTTATCTCACTGAGATATCATATTTGCTGTTGGAGTGTTATTAAATGAGAATGTGTATTCAAAACGACTAGTATAGCGATTAGAACAGGGGTCCTCAAACTACGGCCCATGGGCCACATGCGGCCCGCCGAGGACACTTATCCAGCCCACTGGGCATCCCGGGCCTGCAAAATCTGTTAGTGGAAAAACCACTGGTTGCATTCCCAAACAAAACATGTGTGGATTCACTGGAAAAGTTTCAAAAGGAGTTCCAATTTAGATTTAAAGAACTTCATCTCCATGAACAGGACATACAGATTTTCCATAACCCATTTTTTATTGACATTGAAAATGTGGAGGTCAGTCCCTGAAGTCGCCGCCCCTCTGCCAACTGCTCCAACACCATTTTGAGCCAGTGTCTCTGGCAGGTGGGAGCCAGGCGCTGATGGGTGCGGCAGGGGTGGCCAAGTGCTCCTGCAGCTCCAGCTCTGGCTCTGCGCAGGCAGTGGCTTTCCAGTTTCTCCATGGGGCTGACCTGTGGCACCCAGATGCTCTAAGAACATTTCCACTATTGCTCTGACAACACACACAGTAGGATTCAGAATTCCTGGAGAGTTGCCTTTGTGGGAAGCTGGAAGTATTTCTATAAATTCCTTCTCTTAGTTTTTCAAAGAAACATCAAGAAACCATGAACAACATTAGTAATGAAGAGTTTGACTGCTGCTTGCTCGATGAAGATTTTACTGCCAAGGGAATTCTGGACCAAAAAATCAATGAAGTTTCCTCTTCTGATGATAAGGATGCCTTTTATGTAGCAGACCTTGGAGATGTTCTGAAGAAACACTGAAGATGGCTAAAAGCTCTTCCTCATGTCACTCCCTTTTATGCAGTCAAATGTAATGACAGTAGAGCCATTGTGAAGACCCTTGCTGCCATTGGGACAGGATTTGACTGTGCTAGCAAGACTGAA
>CAUYRH010069602.1:0-13474 GCA_963574655.1 Perodicticus potto | reverse complement strand
ACCTCCAATTCCTGGACTCAAGCGAGTCTCCTGTCTCCGCCTCCCAAGTAGCTGGGACTGCAGGCGCCCGCCACAACGCCTGGCCATTTTTTGGTTGCAGCCATCATTGTTGTTTGGCGGGCCCGGGCTGGATTCAAACCCTCCAGCTCAGGTGTACGTGGCTGGCGCCTTAGCCCACTGAGCCACAGGCGCCGAGCCAAAATATGTAAGTGTTTAAAAGGAAAGATTAAGGGGTGGTGCCTGTGGCTCAGTGAGTAGGGTGTTGGCCCCATATACTGAGGGTGGCAAGTTTGAGCCCAGCCCCAGCCAAACTGCAACAACAACAACAACAGAAAAAAGGAAAGATTAAGGCCAGTTGCAGTAGCTCATGCCTGTAATCCTAGCATGGTGGGAGGCTGAGATGGGAGTATTGCTTGAGCTCAGGAGTTCAAGACCAGCCTCTATTTAAAAAAAAAAAAAAGGAAAGGAAAGATTGAGCCCTGAGGGATACTAAGTAGCAGTGTGCAATGCTCCAGGGCTAGAATAAAACCACCCTGCCTTAAGGAGATATGGTGACTCTGTCCCAGGGCCCATCACCCTTCCAACTGGTGACCCACATGTGCACAGGCCACTTCTAGCTTAAAACTTATGACCCCCTCCTCCCTCAGTTGAGCTCCACACGCCCTAGCTCCCCTCCCATCATCTTCCTGTTGTCCCAGAAGCATTCATGGAGGTGCTCTGGTATCAACACCAGCTGCTCAAAGTCAACAGCACTCTAAGGAAGCGAGGGTTGTGTGGCTTGGGGCAAGGAGTGGAGAGGGAGGAGGCTTGGAAAAGGAAGCAAGTTTGGTTTGTCACAATCATAATTTTAGTCCTAAATCCTGGCTTCTTCGCTGAGTCTTCTTCACTAAGGTGCCCCCTCTTCCTCCTTTGGGCACTGAAAGCATCAGTTCAGGGATACCCGAATCATGCTGTTCTTCAGTCATCCAGCCTACTTCTATCTCCTGGAATCCTGGGGACATCTCTGCACCCTGCATAGTGCCCAGCAGAGTGGCAGGCTCTGTGAATATGAGGTAAGAAGCTGCAGTAGGAGGGTGCAGGGAGGGTGTGGGGGAGCTCATGGGGTTAAGGAAACCCTGGAGGCATTCAGAGCAAGAGACACCAGGGTCCAGGGCCCGGTCTCAGACTCTGCTGCTGTCTGTGCATCAGTTGCTCCCCTGACAGGAACCAAGGCCACCCAGTCACACCTCACCTTAACAGACTGCAGGAAGCAGGGTCTTAGCCTCTTTCTTATGTTTAGTTTAAAAGACAGGCAGAAAGAATTTAGACTAGCAAGTGTGAATCTTTCCACTGAGGCCAGGATGGCCTATCTCTGGGAGAACATGGCTGGTCTGCCAGGATTGCCAGCCTGGAGTGAGGGCAGGAGCAGCCCCAAGACAGCAGCAGTACAGGGCAAGGGCGTTCCCACTGGGGGCCTGTGGAACATTTCTGGTGGTGTGGCTTGGCCACACAGACTGACATCCCTTTAGGTCTTCAAGGTCATAGGATAATTCGTGGAACCCTAAGATAGGTAAGGAGGTCTAGACCCAATGACAGTGACAGTGATGGTGGAAGGCCTGGCATGGCTGGTGGCCTTGGCCTTATCATCGATGTACCCCCTAAGTGGATATGGTGGGTCTATTCTGGGTGCCAAAAGGGAAATGACTCATGGCAAGCACCAAATAGGCTGACATCTGCACCCTGACCCCCGGGAGGCTCATTCTGCTGATACCAAGAAATCCCCACCCTTCTTGTTAACAGGCAGCTCATGAAAATGGGCATAAACTGATTTTTTTCCCATCTGAATCATTTTAAAACATCACTAGTGGCCGCTGATTAAAGACCTCCTAATAACTAGTGTTCAGTACCTCATTCATACCCCATTGGGCCTCATCAAGGTGCTGACAGGTCCAGCCCCACACTGCCTAAGGGCAGGAAAAAACAGGGAATGTAAGTATCCTGGGATCAGCCCACAACCACTGACTACAGCAAGTGGGAAGACAAACACCCACACCCCCCTCCCCCAGAGCACAAGTTGCCACCCACATCCTGATGAGCTTGATAAGGCACCTGCATGGGATGCCCTCCTGCTTCCTGGCATCACCTCCCACATAAACCACCTGCACCAAGCCTTGTCATAGCGCTGCCATCCGAAAAGGAGGCACATACAGAGACAGAGGTGAGATGGAGGACAAGGGATGGAATGGCCTCTTAGGGGGAAAATGGGGGCTCAGATGCCCAGCTTGGGGCCCATCTAGAGGTGTTCTCTTGTAGGAGCAGACTGCATTCATCAAATTCACAGAAAGAGAAGGTGAGATCATACATCCAGTGCTTTTAATTCAAAATGAGAAAGACAATGTCATCAGACCAGATCTCTTGCATTCATCTGATGGTACCTTCTCTCCCTGCAGATGAGGGGAGGCTGTGATGATCTTATTTGAGGCCTGCTGGGTGGGCATGGGCTTGGCACAAAAGGAGCTACAGAATCCTTCTGCTGAATGACCCACGTATTTCTGAACTGTGGTGGGGCTGGACACCAAGCAGGCCCTTGCTGACAAAATCCTTGATGATACTGCCTAAGTGGACACAAAGGCAGGGGCTGGGGCCTGCCAAGGTGCACGCACAGCTCCCTGAGACCCCTTCTGTGTTGCAAAATCTGAGTTTGGAAGGAGACTGTGGGCTAAGTTCCTGGCAGTCCCTCCTGATAGCTCCCACAGGAGCAGCTGTTGAGGATGGGTTAAGGACAGGCATGGCTGACACAACACAGCTGTCTGAAAGTCACACGGTGGCTCCAGGCTCAGGATGTTCTGTGCTTCCACCAACCTGAGGACAGATGCAGCACCTCCTCTACCCTCTGTGCAGCCCACTTGTCCCAGGTGTGGCAGCACATCAGAGCTGGGTGCAGGCTGAGCAGGAGGCAGTTGCCACCCTTCACCTAGCTGTGTCCAGCCTCTGCCCTTCCACTTTGCCCTCTCAGGAAGTCCCATCCCAACAAGGAATCAGCGGGGCCAAGCAGCACTGAATTCCTTCTCCAGGGCCTGGAAGAACTGCTCATTGAGGAAGAGCAGCTGACCATGGGGCAGGAAACGGGTGAGGATGCCCTCAATGCGATCAGCCCGCAGCAAGAGGTTGGCACCAGGGGCCAGCAGCCGGAGATGGTCGAGGAGGAGGCGAGCCAAAAGCCGGAGTGTGCCCTCAGCCAGTAACAGGTTCTCGTGGGCGTCCAGCACCAGGGCAAAGCCTAACGAGAGCACGCCCAGCCATACCACTGTCCGAGGCTCCTGGAAGGGATCCCCTGCAGCCATGCGGAAGGCCCCGCGTGGGGCCTCGTGCAGGGGCACTGGCTCATCTGAGGATTGGGGCTGGTCCGTGGGGGGCCGGCCAGATGCCTGCTGCTGCAGCTGGCACATTGATTCCACCTGCCTGGAGACAACGGGCAAGTCAGGCTGATGAGTGACAGGCTGGCGTGGCCATCCTGGCAGCACACACTCAAGATACTTGTCATCCTCAGGAACACCTCAGTGCTGGGAGCTACCATTTTCTCCATGTCTCAGGTGAGGAAACTGAAGCTCAGAGAGACTAAAGTGACCTACCCAGGGGCATACAGCCAGGAAGTATGAGTCTAGATAGAAAACCAAGCAACAGCCTCCAGGCCCTGAACCAGTTTATTCCATGTGACCAAGAGAAGGCAGGTTTTGAACCCAGCTCTGTGGACTAGAAAAGGACACTGAGAAAGATGATCTCACCCCTACCTGTTCAATAGAGGCTTCCTCAACCCCAAGGAGAATAAATGGCATTGCCCAACCTGAGCTGTTCTACCCTCTCCATCTTCTGCCCATCCTGCAACCCTCTCCAAGGAAAATATATTCCACTTGATTGTCAAAGCTTCTGAAAGCTCCCTTTGATTCTTCCTGAATCAGCTTCCAGTTTGGGCTATGCGCAGGCTTTTTTTTTTGAGATAGAATCTCACTCTGTCACCCTTGGTAGAGTGCCATGGTGTCATTAGCTCACAATAACCTCAAACTCTAGCCGGGCATTGTGGTGGGTGCCTGTAGTTCCAGCTACTTGGGAGGCTGAGGCAAGAGAATCACTTAAGCCCAAGAGTGTGAGGTTGCTGTGAGCTGTGATGCCATAGCACTCTACCAAGGGTGACATAGTGAGTCTCTGTCTCTAAAAAAAACCAAAAAACAAAAACCAAAAAATTCCCAAACAAGCAATAACCTCAAACTCTTGGGCTCAAGTGATCCTCTTGCCTCAGCCTATCAGAGCAGCTGGGACTATAGGCACCCGCCACAGTGCCCAGCTAGGTTTTCTATTTTTAATAGAAACAGGGTCTTAAGCTGGTCTTGAACTCCTGAACTCAAGCAATACACCCACTTTGGCCTCCTATTACATGCATGAGCCACCTCGCTGGCTCACAGGCTGGTATTAAAAGCATTTGTTTGGTTTTCTGTGCTATAGGGAGAGGAAGGACAAGAAAAACAAGGGGGCAGGAGGAGCTAGGCTGATGCCACAGCACTATATCCTGGGCAGAGGAAGAAGGAGGGGAAGGAGAAAAGGAGGGTGGGGAGGAGAAGCATGAGGAGAGGGAGGAAAAGGAAAAGAAAGAGGAAGGGGTGGAAGAGGAAGAAGAGGAGGAAGAACAAAGGGGGGAGAAGGAAGAGGAGGAAGGGGAGGAGGCAAGAAGGAAGAGGAGGAAGACAAAGAATAGGAAGAGGAGGAGGAGGAGAGGAAGAAGAGGAGGGGAAGACAAGACTCCCCAGCATAGTAATCCTTCACTTAGACTGCAAAGGGGCTGAGAGACTGTAGCACCTGCCAGTTCTGTCTAGGTCTGGGAATGGATGGTCCTAGGCTAGCTATTCTAGGCTAGCTATTCTCTGAAACAGTGTTGTCCAAACTGTGCTCTGGATCCCAGGCTCTCTGGAGGCCCTGATTATAGAGCTCCCATGTACCACATTCTCTCTCTTCCTTAAAGATAATGAAGTCTACAAGGATACTAAAGGCCCTGAGTGGTCCTGCACTGCAGAACATGTTTAGTTTGTACTGGGTTTGCCTGCCTACACTCACTTCTCAGACCTGCCACTTTCTAGTTGTATAATCTTGGGCAAGTTAAGTTCCTTAAACATTCCATACTTCAGTTTACTCACCTGTAAGGTGGAGATGATAACTGTACCTACCTGAAAAAACTGTTATGAGAATTAAATGAGTCAATATACATAAAATGCTCAGAACATAAATACTTAGCACATAGTTACAGACTCAATAAATGCTAGCCATAATAATAACAGCATTATCATCCTTTTAATCCTTTTTCATATAACACTTATTAACAACTACAGAAGCCTCTTTAAAACTTTCTGCTTCTTAGTCCTCTTGTACCCTCTAAAATACCTAGGGCTGGGCTATGTAATTACCTGGCCACGGCCAAAATCTGCTCCTTGCGGAGAAGCCTGTCCCTCTCAGCACCATGTGCCTGTAGGTCATCAGGTGACTTCTCAGTGCCAAAGACGCAGGAATACAGCACTCTGCAAAAGCCTGAGTCCTCAGCAGGGGGGGCCCTCAAAGTATGGATGAGGAAGGCATAGACCATGGCTCCAGGGCAGGTGCTATGAGAAATCAGAGACCTTGGTGAGGTTAAGAATGAAAACCCAGCAGAGGAAACACCCACAGGCAGGGCCTGGCCTAACAGGGCCAGAGAGTATGTCCAGAGGTCAGTGTGGCTATACACTGAGATCCTCCTCACCCATCCAAGATACACCCCAGCCTCTGAGTAACAGCATCAGATCAGCATCACGTTAACAGTCTAGTAGTGGTAAAGGAACCTCAACCAACCCTAAACCTTGTTCCACAAAACAACAGGCCAGGAACCTTCAAAAGCGTCAAGGTCATGAAAGTCATGGAAAATCTGAGGAGCTGCTCTGGACTGAAGGAGACTAAAAAGACCTGACAGCTGAATGAGAACCAAAATAAGGTAGTTTCCATAAAGAGCATTATTAGGACAACTGGGAACATTTATATATAGACTATGGGCTAGACAAGAATCTTTTTTTTGGGAGGGGAGATAGTCTCTTGTCGCCCTTGGTAGCACGTCATAGCTCACAGCAACCTCAAACTCTTGGACTTGAGCGATTCTCTTGCCTCAGCCTCCCAAGAAGCTGGGACTACAGGTGCCCGCCACAACGTCTGGCTAGTTTTTAGAGACGAGGTCTCGATCTTGCTCAGGCTGGTCTCCAACTGGTGAGCTCAGGCAATCCACCCGCCGCGGCCTCCCAGAGTGCTAGAATTACAGGCGTGAGCCACCGAGCCCGGCCTTGAACAAGAATCTTGATTAATGTTACCCGATATTGAATGTAGGTGTATGTCCTTGTTTATAGAAAATACACATGGAAGAACCTCTAAATACAGAGGTAAAGAGGTATTTCTGCAACTAACTTACATGATCCAGGGGAAAAAACGTATGAAGAATAGAGAAAATGAGACACCAAATGGGACAAACATTGTGACGACGGGTGAATCTTATAAAAGGATACACACGAGTTGTTTCAAATTATTTCAAAATAAAGACTAAATAATAAATAATGGCATCTGGCTGGCTCAGCGGGCGACCCGGAGTAGAAAAAAAGCCGGTACAGTTACCAGAACAGGTACTTTGATCAAACAACAGTCGTGAAGGGGTTCCTAGAACTGGAGCCCGGCGCCCTAGTAAAACAGCGCGTCATCAGTCCTCGCCACCGCGACCCCAACCACGGAGACTTGGTGGTGGCCAAGACCGCTTACGTCACTGCCCGCAACCCCGCGGCCCAATGCACTTCGGGGGTTGTAGTTCCTTACTCCAGTCAGTCACGCCCTGTGTGTGCTGCCCCTGCAGCTCCGAGGCGCTGTCGTCGAGGCGTCGCATTCAACCTTTCTTCCCGGTTAGCTGACTGCCAACAACCACCTCCGAACGGTGGCTGGAGAGCAATGGCGGCTGCGCGGCCCGTAAGCGCCTGCGCACGCCGGTTCCGGGCGCGCGCACGAGCCGACGCGGCCGGGGTGGGCGGGGCGCTCACTCCGGGTGTGGTTCTTCGGGTGTTGGGCGCAGGAGGTGTCTTAGGATGCCGGGACCTCGGGCACAGACGAGTTTCATCGGTCCGAAGACCTTCCGTCTCCGAACTGCGGGCGGAGGCCACGCCGGTCACTGCGGGTCCGGGCACGCAGAGTCCCCGCTCAAAGCCCTGGACAAGCCGACTCCCGGGCTCCAGACCCTGGTAGCCGCCAGGGGGCGCAGCGGACCGACGGTGACCCGGCGCGTGATTATTCCGGAAGAGGCCGGCTGCGGAGTTGTAGCCCAAGTGCGGGATTTGGCCTCCCTGCGTCGCTTGCCAGCCTTGTGAGGCTCATGAACTGTTGGTGGGCCCAGGTTTGGACCGAATAGCTGCGCTAGTGCCGGCAGTTGCAGGGCTGAGTTTTCAGACTGGCCAGTATGCATGAGAATTACAGGGGCACCTGTAGATTCCTGGGCATTACACATGGATATCCTCACTTTGGAGGGAAATATGCGTATTTAGGCAGTTTTGAGCTGATCCTGGGTTGTGCGCTACCGCAGCGAGTAAAGGCTGGGGCTCGGTTCGACGTAGAATGATTCAAACTATGGTCCCGACCCCAGCGCTGGCTGTGTGTCCCTGACAGGTCAGTCAACTTGGTTGGGCTCCAGTGAACCCTTTTATAATATCACCAGGGGGAACGCTTAGTAGGCTAACTAGTTTTTCTTTTCACACTCCCACTTCCAACAAGCTCCTTCCTTGACTTTCCTTTGGGGGAGATCGTCAGAGGTGCAGTGAAGAGGTTTATACTTTAAAGTGTTGAAAGGGGCATTGCCAGGCACCAACCCCAGAGCCTTGCAGTGCGGTGAGACCACCAACTTGGAGTTGTTTGGGATCCCTCAAGGCCTGCCAGGGCACTGCCTGCTCCTTCCCCTCCTCTCCAAACAAAGGTACACATCCTTTATCTTGGCAGGTAAATGGCTGTTCCCTCAGCCTAGAATCCCTTTTCCTCCCCACTTTTTTTCCCTTCCACTGTGCTAGATCAAAACAGGAGGAAGCCTTCTTCCTCAGGCTGCCCCTTGGCATTTAGCTGCTCCCTTTGCACCTTTGTGAGGGTCTGACAGTAGTGGCCATGGCCTCTGTTTTCCCACCCAGGAGATCATGGAGGCAAGACCCTCTGAGCAAGTATACTCCAGGCCCCTTAGGCCATAGGAGCTGGGTAGGATAAGGGGTGGATGAAAGGAGGCTGAAGGAGGTTGCAGGGGCAAGCCAAGGCCTGTAGACATTTTGACCACAGATCCCACACATGAATATATTTGTAGGGAGTGTGGTGGGCCCAGAGACACTGTGGGGCCTCATCTCCAAGGCTCGGGAGTGATAACTGGCTCTGTTCCTGGTTCCCAGTCACTATCAATCAGACAGGACTTGTGTCTACCAGCTGATTAGAACAGAGAACTAACAGAGAGTTCTGGTTGCTGGGGGCCACCTGGCATCTGGAACATGGTATTCTGGTTTTTTTTTTTTTTTTTTTTTTTAAGACCCTCAAGCTGTCACCCTGGGTAGAGGCTGTGACATCACAGCTCACAGCAACGTCCAACTCCTGGGCTCAAGTGATTCTCCTGCCGCCTCCTCCCAAGTAGCTGGGATTACAGGCGCCTGCCACAATGCCCGGCTATTTTTTGGTTGCAGCCGACATTGTTGTTCGGTGGGTCCGGGCTGGATTCAAACCCGCCAGCTCAGGTGTATGTGGCTGGCGCCTTAGTTGCTTGAGCCACAGGCGCTGAGCCAGTATTCTGGTTCTTGTCCACTCCTCAGTCAGTCCGTCTACACCAGGTTCCTGACCACTAGAGGTGCTTGGAGGAGAAAGCAATGAGAGGCTGGCCTGAGCCACTACTACAGAGGACAGTAGTGGACCCTTTAGAGTTGGTACCATGGAGGGCTTCCTCAGCCTTGTGTGGAGTGGGGATTTGGGGCAGGCAGCAGAGTGGAGGCCTCTCCTGAGGCTCCTTGTAAGTGTGTCTTGTGAGATCCCTTTTGGGTCCAACCTTCACTTCTTGAGAGTCCTTGTGTGTTGTGTGCTGTGGGAACATCCATCCATGCCAGGTCTGACATCATGTAAAACAGCCAACCCAGCAGTGCCCGATGATCATGCTGCTCTGTGACCCAACAGTGCCACTCCTGAACATACCTGAGTGAAATGGGGGCTGTTACTCACCAAGAGGCATGTATGGAACATTCTTCACAGTTTTTTTTTTTTTTTTTTTGGTGACAGAGTCTTCACTTTGTTGCCCTTGGTAGAGTGGATCTTGCCTCAGCCTCCCAAGTAGCTGGGATTACAGGCGCCTCCTACAACCCCTGACTATTTTTAGAAACAGAGTCTTGTTCTTGCTCAGGTTGGTCTCAAAGCCATGAGCTCAGGCAATTCACCCATCTCAGCCTCCCAGAGTGCTAGGATTGCAGGCATGAGCCACAATCTGTGTCCAGCCTTCACAGTGTTTATTTATTTATTTATTTATTTATTTATTTATTTATTTATTTAGAGACAGAGCCTCAAGCCGTCACCCTGGGTAGAGTGCTATGGCATCACAGCTCACAGCAACCTCCAACTCCCAGGCTCAAGCGATTCTCCTTCCTCTGCCTCCCAAGTAGCTGGGACTACAGGCGCCCACCACAATGCCTGGCTATTTTTTGGTTGCAGCCATTAATGTTGTTTGGCGGCCGGGCTGTATTCAAACCCGCCAGCTTAGGTGTATGTGGCTGGTGCCTTAGCCGCTTGAGCCACAGGCGCCGAGCCCACAGTATATTCTTAATTGTCCGAAACTAGGAACTACCCAAACACCTATTATATATGGAGTGGACAAATAGTGTATTCATAGGTGGGGATGTTATATGACAATGAAGAGAACAACCACTGATAGCACACAATATGAATCAATCTTATGGACATGATGTTAAGTGAAAGAAGCCCATCACAAAAGTGTTCATGCCAGGTGACTGCATTAACAGAAAAGGTCCAAATCTAGGCAAGCCCTGCTGCATAGTTGTAAGTCAGAATGGTGGTCATGACTGGAGGGGCATGAGGGAACTTTGGGGACATTGACATTCTAGTGGTGATTACATGGATGTGTTCTCATTGCAAAAATATTGACCGAGTTGTACACTTCAGATATGTATATACTTTTCTTTGTTTAATTAAACAAAAGCTTTAATAAAAATGGAAACCCTGGGTGAAGGGAGGGTAATTGGTGGGATCACACCTACGGTGCATCTTAGAAGGGTACAGGTGAAACTTACTAAATGCAGAATATAAATGTCTTAACACAGTAACTGAGAAAATGCCATGAAGGGTATGTTAATCAGTTTGATGAAAATATTTCAGATTGTATATGAAACCAGCATTGTACCCCATGATTGCACTAATGTGCACAGCTATGATTTAATAAAAAAGAAAAAAAAATTGCAGCCAGTTCAGGGCGGCAGGTCCACTTCCCTCTCCTACATTCGTCACTTTCATATGACATTCAAGTCCAGGCTCAGTGCCTGTGGCTCAACAGGCTAAGGCGCCAGCCATGTACACCTGAGCTGGCGGGTTCGAATCCAGCCTGGGCCCACCAAACAACGACAGCTGCAACCAAAAAATAGCCGGGCGTTATGGCAGGCGCCTGTAGTCCCAGCTACTTGGGAGGCAGAGGCAGGAGACTCACTCGAGCCCAGGAATTGGAGGTTGCTGTGAGCTGTGATGCCATGGCACTCTATCCAGGGTGACAGCTTGAAGCTCTGTCTCAAAAAAAAAAAAAAAAAAAAAGCTACCAATCTGATTTTATATGCGGCACCTGTGCCTCATTGAGTAGGGTGCCGGCCCAATATGCCAAAGGTGGTGGGTTCAAACCCAGCCTCAGCCAAACTGCAAAACAAAAAAAT
This sequence comes from Perodicticus potto, assembly GCA_963574655.1. Taxonomy (NCBI): domain Eukaryota; kingdom Metazoa; phylum Chordata; class Mammalia; order Primates; family Lorisidae; genus Perodicticus; species Perodicticus potto. The sequence continues at coordinate 2,513 of CAUYRH010069602.1, read as the reverse complement.
AGCCGGGTGTGTGGCGGGCGCCTGTAGTCCCAGCTACTTGGGAAACTGAGGCAAGAGAATCACCTAAGCCCAGGAGTTGGAGGTTGCTGTGAGCTGTGTGACGCCACAGCACTCTACCGAAGGCAATAAAGTGAGACTCTGTTTCTACAAAAAAAAAAAAAAAGACATTCTAGTCCATCCATGGCTACTACAATTCCATTAAATTATTTCTTTGAAGTTTGCTTTTTTTTTTCTTAGAGTCTCACTCTGTCACCTTGGGTAGAGTGCCCTGACATCATACTTCACAGCAACCTCAAACTCCTGGGCTTAAACAATTCTCTTGCTGGGTGGCTCCTGTGGCTCAGTGAGTAGGGCGCCAGCCTCATATACCGAGGGTGGCAGGTTCAAACCCAGCCCCGGCCATACTGCATCAAAAAATAGCCAGCGTTGTGGTGGGTGCCTGTAGTCCCAGCTACTCGGAAGGCTGAGGCAAGAGAATCGCCTAAGCCCAGGAGTTGGAGGTTGCTGTGAGCTGTGTGACGCCATGGCACTCTACAGAGGGCAATAAAGTGAGACTCTGTCCCTAAAAAAACAAATAAAACAATCCTCTTGCCTCAGCCTCCTTAGTTGCTGGGACTACACCAGATGTACAGCTAATTTTTCTACTTTTAGTAGAAACAGGGTCTCTCTCACTCTTGTTCAGGCTGAACTCCCTACTCCTGAGCTCAAGCAATCAAGCCACCTTGGCCTCTCAGAATGCTAGGATTGCAGGTGTAAGTCAACATACCCAACTTGAAGTCTTCTAAACTGTGAGGTAAGAACGTGATAGAATCCTTCCCCTGCACTAGAAGGATACAAGCCTTGAATTAGGACATGGTTAAGATTTTTAGCACAGCCTCTCATTTGACAGATGATTAGGTGGGCTCAGGTGCTCCCTGATGTGGCCAATGTTAGTACAGTGCCAAGTGGAAGGCGTCTGGGGCTTGACCTCTCCTCCTGACAGCACCCAGCTAGAGGTAAGAGATATTGGGGGAGAACTTGAACTCAAGATTGCAAAGAATGCACATGGCCTGAAAGGAAGGGAGAATCCACAATTTATTCATGTGCTCAGCATTTTCTGTTTCTGCTGGGCAAGTTTTCTGGGTGCTTAGTCTCCAGCAGCCTCTTTGCAGACAAGTGCAATGCCCAGGCAGGAGGGAGTCAAGAGAGAACAACAGATTCAGGAATGGAAGGAGGAGCAATCTGAGAAGACCTTATGGAGTAGGTAGCATCTAAAATGGGCTTTCTGGAGGGATAGGGAGTTCAGCTGGCAGGAAGGGCCTTAAGGATGTGAGGGCTAGATTACAGCAAATGCAGAGAGTGGGAAGAAACCAGCCTTCCTGGACTCAGGGTTCTATAATCTTCCTCCTTTATTTACAGCAGTGACCCCCAACCTTTTTGGCAATAAATATTGGCAATGGCCAGGCGCAGTGGATCATACCTTGTAATCCTAGCACTCCGGGAGGCCGAGGAGGATGGATTGCCTGAGCTCACAGGTTCGAGACAAGCCAGAGCAAGAGCGAGACCCTGCCTCTAAAAATAGCTGGGTGTTGTGGCAGACAGGGGACTGTACCAGGAAGGGATACTTGATCAGCACAGAAAGACAGGTGGGGCTTTCTGGGTCTAGTGGTAGCTCAGGGGCAGTAGGAACAGGTTGTACATCCTGAAGTTACCAGAACTGCCCTGAAGACAGAACAGAGGAATCCGAATGTGTTGGGTTGACGTGTGAGCATGTGCATGTGTGCAAAGTTTTTATAAGCATTAGCCAAGAGCTTAAGGTAGGGCTTAGCACACAATAGGTGCAGATGTTAGAGGGAGAGAGAGAAAAGGTGAGAAGAAGTTAAATAAAATTAAATAAAGCACTACAACCCCCCCCACCCCCCTGAGAAGCTTGAAGGAGACAGGTGGCTGGATTTGTGACACAGCCCACCTGCCTCGATGGGGCTGCACCTCCCTGGTGCTTTCCCTTTCTGACTGTGGACAGAGAGACCACCACCACATGCTCCAGCTCTGCTCTTCTCAGTAGTCACTCCAAGTTGGGGGTTGACTACAGCCTCTGTCTGCCCCCTCCACTGCTCTGCAGCTTGCCTTTCAGACCCCTTTGGTGTCCACCACTGGGTGTGTGCATGCAGTGACTGATACTGATTCAATTTGGAAAGTGAGTTCCATTCCCCACCAACCCAAGCCAGATACTGGATCTCTGATGGGCAGTCAAGCCTGGTAAGTTCTGCTGCTTCTCCTGGATACCAGTACCAACTCTCGAGTCCCCTCCAGATAGGAAGCTCCCTCTCCCCAGACAGTCCCACTGATTTTTGACAACTTGAAACCCTCAAGAATTATCATTGACAATTCTTTTTTTTTTTTTTTTGAGGCAGAGCCTCAAGCTGTCACCCTGGATAGAGGGCCATGGCATCACAGCTCACAGCAACCTCCAATTCCTGGGCTCAAGCGAGTCTCTTGCCTCCGCCTCCCAAGTAGCTGGGACTACAGGCGCC
>CAUYRH010069601.1:0-23973 GCA_963574655.1 Perodicticus potto | reverse complement strand
GTTTTAATCAACATTATAGATCAAATCTGTTGCCAAGGTATACAGTTTTTGACCTGGTCACAGAAAATCATTCTGGTAACCTGACACATGGCCAGGATTCTAATACTAGAATTAAAGGCATTCTTTTGAATTCTGTCCTTGCTTCCAGCTCAGTAGAGATACTGATCACAGCTTCGTAAAACTAAGCTGGTGTGAAGACTTTGGGTAATGTTCTTCAATAAATTCAACAAACCAAAAGAGTTTTTCAGAGCTCTCACCACTCACTGGTTTTGTGCCAGTTTTCCATAACCGCCTCTCCCAGCATCATAGTCTTGCCGATACTCATCTCGTACCTTAATTGAAAAGAACACGAAGTTATAAAGAAGATTGGTGCAACAGATCTGCCTCCCCAAACATGTCAGACAAACAGCCTGCTAAATCTTTCTACACAACATGGAATGTTTAAGCAGGACATACGTACTTACACTCATTGCAGTGTGCTTTGCTTTTGTTCTAGACCAGTGATTCTCAACCTTCCTAATGCTGTGGCCCTTTAATACGATTCCTGTGGGTTGCAACCCACAGGTTGAGAACTGCTGTTACAGACACTCCTACAGGTGGCAGGTATCTAGCCCCTAGCAGTTCAATAGTGGTTGCTTGTACAAATGTAAAAATGTATATACTATTTTAAGGTTTAAACTAATTTACTAAAACCAATGGATAGTTTTCAGATTTACTCCAAGGCAAGCTTATAGGCACAAAGTAGTTTACAGAAGAGTAAATACATAGCTCAGTGCCCATAGCTCAGCAGTTAGGGCACCAGCCACATATACTGGGGCTGGTGGGTTCAAACCCAGTCCCTGCATGGTAACCAACAATGATGACTGCAACAACAACAAAAAAAACTGCTGGGCATTGTGGCGGGCGCCTGTAGTCCCAGCTACTTGGGAGGCTGAGGCAAGAGAATCAAAAGTTTGGGGTTGCTGTAAGCTATGATGCCACAGCACTCTACTGAAGGCAACAAAATGAGACTGTCTCAAAAAAAAAGTAAATAAAAATTGACAAAACACCTGTCATCATGACTGGAATCTCAGGCAAAGGCTGAGCCCAGAGATCCTTCCTACATACCTGGCCCCCAGATCGCCCACGTCCGTACTGCCTGCCCTCCTTAAAGCCGGCGTCCCAACCTGTGCGAATGATCCGATCATCTAGACGAGTTCCATTTATGTACCTCATGGCATTTTCTGCATCTGCTCGTGAATAGTATCTTAAGTATAAGTATTAAGGAACACTAGCATTTCTCCATATGTTTTGGAAACAGAGGAAGCAACATGTAAATGAAGCTGAGTTGTTAAGAAGTACAAAAGCTAATCCTACCAGATGGAGTTCAAAGATAATTTAGCTTGCACAGGCCTGTTTGAGGTTGGTCCAGAAGCACTTTGAGAGTGAAATATGGCTATATTGATCATGACTTCCTGGCTATTCCTGTTAATACTTTTTCCTCCCATTGTCCCCATATTTTGGTTTGTAAAATATAAAATATATTCTGTACAGATTTAAACATACTGTGTACCTCTTATCTAAGAAACAGTGACATGCAAATTGGGCACTATGCATTCAAGAATAACTTTCATAAAAAAAGCAGGAAGTCACAGTGCAGGTGGAATTGCCATTGCATTTCACTAGAAGGAAAAGCTCGAAGTATCACCCAGGTTCTTAAACTCATTTAATTAGACCTCCTTAGAATGGTATTTTTAAAAATCTCTTATTAGCAATGATGATTATGAGTGGAATTTGGGAAATGGTGATTTATACTTTTTTCTTGTCTTTAATTACATAGATAGAAACACTTGCTGAAATTCCAGTATCTTACCAGCACCTAGACAATGCCTAGCATGTAGTAGGCATTCAGTTATTTTATGGTGAATGAATGAAATGAATGCTCGGTGGACAAACAGAGAAACTAGCTAGCAACAGCAGCTTCTCTTTAGGCATCTGCCATTAATGACTGTTGGTCTTTGACCTACCAGAAAAATGGAAAAACACAATCTGGTTCTCAGAGACTGATTATATACTAGCTAGGTTTTCTTTGATTTGAATTTTTATTGTTCTCCCTGTCCCCTGTCTATTTTATGTCACTCCTATCAGTGGCAAAAAGCAGAATTTGGGCAACCTAGTCCCTTATGTCTGATGGTAGAACAGAAGCTTGCTGAGCCCAGAAATCAGATACCAAAATAACAAGCACAGAATAGGTTCAGAAGCAGAGCTTCTGGTTCAAGCTGGTAGGAGTTAACGCATTTCTACGTCTTTCTCAAAGCTACATTAAAATGAAAGGAAAGCAGCATACACATTCAAGGAACAGAAGAGGCTAGCAGCAGACTAGAGACTGAACAAGAGCTGATGGAAGAAACAAAGTCACAGTTTGAAATACAGTAGAACCCCTATAGTTGAGTACCACCCTATACAAGACCACCTCCTCAAGTTGACCTAATTTTCATTGACCAGACATATACCACATGTTCTAAGGCGGTGTTTCTCGATCTTTTTTATCGCATGGCACACTTGAACCCGTAGTTAAACTTCTGTGGCATACTTAAATTATGCCGTAAAAAAAAAAACGTAAGAATAAGAATATACTTCCTGTGCTTTCAACTTCTGAAAATAATTTAAAACTTTTTGTGGCACACCAGTTGAAAATCACTGTACTAAGGCCTAGTTCCAGGCTGGGCATGGTGGCTCACGCCTGTAATCCCAGCATTCTGGGAGGCTGACGTCGGCGGATTCCTTGAGCTCACATGTTTGAGAACAACCTGAGCAATAGCAAGACCCCAACTCTAAAAATAGTCGGGGGTTGTGGTGGGCGCCTGTAGTCCCAGCTACTCAGGAAGCTGAATCAAATGAATTGCTTGAGCCCAAGAGTTTGAGGTTGCTGTGAGGTGTTATGCCATGGCACTCTACCGAGGGTGACAAAGTGAGACTGTGTCTCAAAAAAAAAAAGAAAGAAAGAAAATCTAGTTCTTTATGTTGACCACCTGTCAGTTTGTTGCATTCACTTAGGTGGTCAACTTAAAGAGGCAAAATATTCTTTGAAGTAGTCAACAATCTACAGGCTTTTAATTCAAAGCTGAGTAAGAAGGGAGGCTGCAAATATGGTTTAATTAAAGATCTATCTGGGAAGACCTGCAATTAGGAAGGTATTTTAATCCCAGGTGAAAAATAAATGAATAGGGTTCTGAATGAACTGTCTGAAGGAATAAGAGTCTTTCATGCTAGCGGGCCAAAAGAAAATCTCTTTTCATTGTGGCATTTGAGAAACCCGCATAGCCAAAACACAAGACAGCGATCTGAGAGAGAAGCTCTGCTTCTCTCAGCTCTCCAGTGCGCAAGTATTCTTTTCCTTAATTATGAATGGAAATCCAGGGCTCATTTGACATTTGAGGAAAATGTACAACATAAATACAACCAAAACAAACAGTTCAGGACACAAAAAAAAAATTCAGAAGATACTTTATATCAGGTCTGGAAATTTCTCAGAATAAGAATATAAAATGACCAAAAAAAAAAAAAAAATTAGTAAAAATCCTCATGAGTGTTGAGTTAATGAAAAAAAAACCCAAAAAGCAATTTATAAGTAAAAAGATCCACAGAATTAATCCAGGAATTACAATATTTATAGTTTCTAGAAAGAGAATAAATCATCCCAAGTAAATACAGTCCTGATTTTTACCTGTAAAATCAATTCATATACATCTACATAATTAAAAATTGATAGACCTGTATGTGCTGATATTAAACAATCTCTAAGTTAAAAAAAAAAAAAAAGCACATGGGAGGCGCCTGTGGCTCAGTGGGTAGAGCGCTGGCCCCATATACGGAGGGTGGCGGGTTCGAACCCTGCCCTGGGCCAAACTGCAACTAAAAAATAGCCGGGCATTGTGTCCCAGCTACTTGGGAGGCTGAGGCAAGAAAATCGCCTAAGCCCAGGAGTTGGACATTGCCATGAGTTGTGATGCCACGGCACTCTACCAACGGCAATAAAATAAGACTCTGTTGCTAAAAAAAAAAAGCAAAAGAACAAAAAAACTACATAGCACATGCAATGTGGTCCCACATAGCCACAGGACTATTTTGGAAAGACACCCAAAAGACTAGCAACTGACTAACTCTGGGGCAAGGAATTAGAGGTTTGAAATGGTATCAGGGGGTGGCGCCTGTGGCTCAAAGGAGTAGGGCTGCAGCCCCATATGCCGAAGGTGGTGAGCTCAAACCCAGTCCCGGCCAAAAACTGCAAAAAAAAAAAAAAAAAAGAAAAAATGGTATCAGGGGTTTCATTTTCACCGTAAACTTTAGACTTTTTCCTAACACCAAGGATATGTATTCTTTTTTTTTTTTTTTTTTTGAGACAGAGCCTCAAGCTGTCACCCTGGATAGGGTGCTGTGGCATTCACTGCTCACAGCAACCTCCAACTCCTGGGCTCAAGCAAGGCTCCTGCCTCTGCCTCCCAAGCAGCCGGGACTACAAGCACCCGCCACAACGCCCGGCCATTTTTTGTTGCAGCCATCATTGTTGTTTGGCCGGCCGGCCGGGCTGGATTCAAATCCGCCAGCTCAGATGTACATGGCTGGCACCTTAGCCCATTGAACCACAGGCGCCAAGCCAAGGATTTGTATTCTTTTTTTTTTTTTTGAGACTCAAAAAAATGAGTCTCAAGCTGTCACCCTGGATAGAGGGCTGTGGCATCATAGCTCACAGCAACCTCCAATTCCTGGGCTCAAGCGAGTCTCCTGCCTCCACCTCCCAAGTAGCTGGGACTACAGAAGCCCGCCGCAACACCCAGCCATTTTTTGGTTGCAGCCGTCATAGTTGTTTGGCGGGCTGGGCTGGATTCGAACCCACCAGCTCAAGTGTACGTGGCTGGTGCCTTAGCCTGTTGAGCCACAGGCGCCGAGCCAAGGATATGTATTCTTGAATGATTTTTTTTTTAAGAACAATGAGCAAAGCACAGATTTCAGAACAGAATGTAAATATCACCAGTTTTCACATTATAAGAGAGCAGACACATTGGACAGAGATAGGAAGTAGGTAAAGGAGGAAGTAGAGATAAGTGTAGGGATGAAGCTAATATCCTCATTTTTTAAAAACAGGTAACCGACCCCTCTTAGCTCTATCCTAGTTCATAGCTACATTAGACACTTAGACACACAAGAAGGATACTCCACAAAACAGAATCCACAAGCTGTTTTTTTCATTTTATCCAGACCCATGATGATTTTCTTTATGTCACCGCTTTTGCTGAAGAGTTCATAGATTTGTTCTTCAGTTGTATAAAAGGAAAGATTTCCAACATACAACGTACAGCTTTTCTTCAGTAATTTTTCTTGTTCTTCATTGTCACCCTACAATTTCAAATAGAGAAAAGTTAAACAATACGCCTTAATAAGAGTCTTGCTTAAATAATATGTATGTAATAAGTATGGTAAAATATTCATTAATTCTGATTTGGAAGTCAAATCTGCATCTCACTGCTCCACAAATCCTTTGCCAAAAAAAGAGAAAAGTTCATATTCTATGAAGCACTTTTGCAAGGTCCAGACTGCTGTTAGCAGAGAGACAAGGTTGAAGTTATACTGCATGCAACAGTAAAACTTTTACACCACAGTGCATATGAGTAGCATGCCTCTTCCCTGCACATGCCATATCCTCAACACTGGATCCTTCTCTAATGGCCCAAGTTTAGGTTCCAGACCTTGACCCAACATTATTAGAAAGGGGTCTTTTATCCTCTGAAGTGAAAAATAAGTGGATTTTCAGAGATTAGAGTTTCCCATAGAGACTGTTCAAAGCAACAGCTGCTTAGACAATTAACATGCTCATTTTTTTCCCTATGAGTTTAGGAGAAAATGTAGTGATCAATGAAACACAAGACATCTCATCTTCCTCATGAGTTTCCTAATTTGGAAGACAGGATGAAGCCAGAAACAAGAATATAACTGGGCTTCAGCCAACACCTGACAATCCCTGGGAACAAGATGGCTCATCTTGGGCTAGAAATGGCATTTGAGACACCTTCACAGAAACCAATGTAACTGTCCCTATACCTAGCCTCCACATGAGGGAGGACAAATGTGATTAATAGAAGGCCCATCAGGGCTCTGACATTAACCATATAGTGGGATTCCAACGTGGAGAGTAGCAGAACAGATCCACAGTCACCCCAGAGGGAACTTTTCCAAGTGCTCCTTCATTTACTACTCCCGTATGTAATGCCAATCCAGTTTCCTTCACTATGAGAATGACTTTGCATTACTCGTCTGACCTCTTTGTAGCACAGTGCTCAGAGTAACAGATCTCGCTAGAGTCATCACATTCAGTGGTAGATTAGAGAAACTGGGAAACCATCTAAACCCACATCAAAAGGAAACTGATTAAATGGATTGTGGTATATCTGAAAGTATAAAACTATGCAGGCCCTAGAAAAATGTATGTCTACATGCAACAACATGAAATATCTCCAAGATGGAGTGCAAAGTGAAAAAAAGCAGGGTACAGAACAATATGATGGATGTGCTCCAAGTTAAATTTGTTAAAACCATGAACATGCACAGATACTACATTCAAGAAACTGGCAAGTATGTCTGCCTCAAGAGAATGCAGGTCAAAGACTTACATGTATACTGTCTTAGGAGTTAGGCCCTAATTTATCCCCATTTTACACATTAGGAAATATAAGTAACCTGTCTAAGGTCACAACAAATTACTCAATAGTTGTACATAGTAGGTGAATTAAAACCTAGTCTTAGGGTGACAGGAGGGAGGGGATTTGGCGGGATCTCACCTCATGCGTGCATTGTGAGGGTATTCAGCACACCCTATGGGCAAAGGGCTCTTCTACAACTTGAACTTTACCTTCAAAGTGAGAACACTATAACCTAAAAATTTGTACCCTTATATTAATTTGAAATAAAAATAAATTTTAAAATAAAAAGTTAAAAAAATGTAAAAGCCTATTATTCCAAATCCCATACTACCCTTATAAATCCACAGGACAAATGTTATGATAAAAACCAATTTCAGAACTTTGGAATGAGACAAAAAAAGTAAAATTATGGATAGGACACATTTTCTTTTGTCTTGCTTTACTGATACATGTAAGTAATGTCCAAACAAATAGCCTACATCTTGGTGTAAGATGAAGGCTACACCATCTTACCATCTATGGTGTAAGTACTTAAGGTATATTAATATAGAGTACATTCAGGGAGCTAGAAATTCTCATGACAACATCTTATTAGTATCTAAAGCTAATAGGCTTTAGACTGCAGAGATGAATAACAGCAAAAGCTGAATTCTTTCCATTTTTATCTTGCAGAATGCTTTTAAATTCAAGTTGGTTATGATGTGGAACTGTTCACCTACCTGCAGGGATTAATTTGTGGTGTCAGATACCGTAGGAAGTATCACAGATCTTTTTTTTGTTGTTGTTGCTAATCAGCTTTCATTAGTATTTGTGTATAATGTGTGGTCCAAAACAACTCTTCTTCCAATGTACAGCAGAAAATAAAAAAGTTGGATACCTCTGGCAGAGAACGGTGAAAGTGATACTATGCCTAACACTGAAGCATTTAAAAACGGTTGACTGGCTCGGTGCCTATAGCTCAGTGGTCAGGGTGCCAGCCACATGCACTGGAGCTGGTGGGTTGGAACCGGCCTGGGCCTGCTAAACAACAATGACAACTACAACAACAAAAATATAGCCGGGCATTGTGGCAGGCACCTTGTAGTCCCAGCTATTTTGGAGGCCGAAACAAGTGAATGACTTAAGTCAAAGAGGTGGAAGTTGCTGTGAACTGTGACAGCACAGCACTCTACCTAGGGCGACAAAGTGAGACTCTGTCTCAAAAAATAAATAAAATAAAGTAAAATAAAAACTGTTGAGTGAATGAATTTAAGAGCTTCCTCAATTTGGCTTCAAACAAAATTTCTTTTTCCCTAACTTAGTAACACACTTTTCACCTTCTTCATGACTATCTTCTCCTACATGTGCCTTCTCATTTCCCAGTCACTAAGGAATTTCCCCCCCTTTCTGAATCTTCACAGCCCTTCCCTTTCCATTCATTTCTGCTTTAGATTTTGATTACTTGCCTCCATTTACAATGCCTACTATAGGGTCATAAACTCTTAACAGTGCAGAAAGTGTCTTCCCTCTTTCTCTATGGCTTAGAAGGCTTCCACAACAGCGCTCAATAAAAATTTACTAAATAATTAGGTTAATGAGCGCCCCCCCCAATCCCACCACCACCTTTGCTGATACTAAAAAAGCCTACCTTGAATATCTGCCGTGTTTCCCCTTTTCACAATATATACTTACATATTCTAAACTAAAATTTCTCTTCTTTGACATCCAGCAATTCTTTGATCTTGGTATCCTCAACGTGCTTAGCTTGCCTGGTCCGCCTCCCTACCCTGTGGCCTCACCGGTGGCGGAGTCAGGACTTTGCCTCTCGCCAACCACCGCGCAGAACTTCCCAGTACCACCCTACCAGAGAAGGCAAGGACCCCGGGGGAAAAAAAACTCTTGTATCTGGTTCAGGAAGGCACATCACCTCCACATACTACCGCAGTGAAAAGGACACTTCCCTCATCACAATCACTGTTCCGAGGCAAAGCCCGTGAAAATGGGAGCCACCGCTATTAGTGCCGCTCACACCTCTCTGCATTGGCCCAGTGCGGGGAGCGGCTGCAAGGGAACCGGGAAGGGAGGCTCAGATTTCTTTTCTTCCAGAGAAAGTTGCGTCAGCGATACCCAAAATTTCTTCCAGCATCCATTCGCTGCCTCCCCCGCAGGAACTGGAGCCCCACTTGGCGTTTGGGGACACGAGCAGAATAGGGTACGACACAAAGACAAAGTGCAAAGCGTTTCTCAGCGTTCTGGCCCGGGGCCTTCCCCTCTCGCGGCCCGACCCCCCTTACCCGGAAGTGCTGGTCCCGGTACTGGCTCAGCTCCACGTAGGAGTCGCTGCGCAGCGCCTTCAGGAGGCCACCCGACATAGTGCAGACAGGTGGACAGGGACTCGAAGATGCCGGGAAAACGAGGCACCTACGGCGCCGGCGGAAGCGCAAACGCGCGACGGCGGCGGCCGAAAGTGGGACTCGTCGTGCCCAATCCGAGCGTGGCAGTGTCGTCATCAGCAGGCGCGGGCGCAGACGTGGTCCGTCGTGGAGCGACGCCGATCGGAAGGTGAGAGCGCCGTGCTCCCGGTTCCGGGGCGCTGGGAGGAAGATGGTTCTCCGGCGGCTGCTGGCCGCCCTGCTACACAGCCCGCAGCTGGTGGAGCGTCTGGCCGAGTCGTGGCCCATCCGACGTGCGGCGCAGCTCACAGCCTTCGCCCTGCTGCAGGCCCAGCTACGCGGCCAGGACGCGGCCCGCCGCCTGCGGGACCTCGCGGCTGGGCCTGCAGGGACCTTGGGCCGCCGCGCTGAGCGATTCAAAGACACCTTCACTCACGAGCTACGCCGCGGCCTTCGGGACCGCCAGGGGTCACCGCCAGGTAAACAGAGGGGCCCGGGTGCTAGCACTTAACCGCTGCCTGGGCCAGGTCGAGGTCGCTTACTTTTCCTTTTGGGCTCTACACCGGCCTCGGCGTTAAGGAATCACCCAGGGCAGTGAGCACGACTTCGAATCCCGACTCGGATTGTTGGCCTGCGGACGTCCCATGCATAAGAACTTAGGCCAAACCGACATCCCGGTTGAAGTTCCGTGATTGGACAGGGCACAGTGTGGACAGAGACCCCGAAGCCTGACAGAGGTATAGACTGGACTTGGACGCAGTATGTACCGAGAGCCACAGAACGAACCACAGCCAGAGAGAGAGCCTTCCCTCCGCAAATGGGACTAAAACTCTTGGTGGATGCAGCCGCATCTGCAGTGCTCTAGCAGGACACTTAATTCCAGGGAAGGCCATGGATGGAGAGACAAGCCTGCAGCAGCCCAATCCTCTGATTAAATATGTGAGCTAAGAAACATGAGTGTGGTACTTTTCAGACAAGATGGATACTGGGGGCTATAGGCAATAATGGCTATAATAGTTGACACATTTTGAGCGCTAATCCTGTGCTGGCACTTAATAATTGCACTCTATGTAGGCCCTCTGACTTATGACAACCACATTCATAGAAGGAGGTGAACTACTTATTAAGTTGTCCAAAGCCTTAAGAGTGGGATGTGAGCAGAGTCATATGACTCCAGGGCATAAGTCACAGTTCTTTGCAACGTTTACACTGATGCTCAACACCTGTCTTCCCCCACCATCACCCCAGGCAGTAAGAGTACTGCTTACCACAGAACAAGATACCCAGATTCCTATTTCCCATTTTAGAGGCCCTAGGATACAAACCAATATTATGGTCTAACAAATGGACCCTTGATTGAAAAGCCCATTGTAAACAGAAATTTGATGCTCCTAGCCCAATTTCTGATCATTTCTAATTAAGCCACAAAGTTAATCATGCACTCTAGGAAGCTTGAAGCCATAGGAAAAGCTTTCAGGCTGGTAACCAGATACTGAGCATTGTGTGTTCTCTGTTCCCACTGGGGTGGGATGAGAAGGCCTAAGACCCACAGCACTACTGAGAAGATAGTGGCCTCCCTAATCTGGGAGAAAGATTCTTTTTGGGGCGGGGGGGGATGATTCTTAAGGGCAAGGTGCAGGAATGACTAGAGAATTTCCCACCATTTCTTAGGTACAGGAAAAGATAATGGGGAGAAAATCTCCAGAATGATTTGTATGGGTAATAAACACTGAGGCAGGTGGCACCAAAGTGCCATTAAGTACACTGCCACTCCCACTTCTATGCTTAAAGTGCTTAGTAAGAGATGTGGCTATTGAGCCAGGGAACATGAAGTTGTTTACTCCCAAGAATAACAGTGTTTGCTGGCAGGCTGCTCCGAGTGGTGTTGTACAGATGGGGAAATGGGCTGAATAGAAGGGTCTTTCTCAAGATTACACACTAAGTGGTGACAGACCAGTGACTAGAACTTGGGTCTCCTGAGTCTGAACCACTTGTTCTTTGCCACACTGCTTTCCTTGTATTTGGAAGGTCAGATTGAACTTAGGAAGCCAAAGGGTTGTCATGATAGTAAGAAGTAAGGCACCATGAAAAGTTTGGGAGAGGTCATTTAAGGATGTCATTAGCTCATTGTCTTTTTCCACAACCAGGTGCTATTATGTATTTAAAACATCACAGTGGCTGGAAGGAATAGGGCAGGAATAGACATTAGTTGCCATTGGTTACATCAGTGTCCTTTGGCGACCTTGACTTTGGGACTGTGACAGGTCAGAACTTTGGTCTCTTAGGGAAGAGTGCCAGTTCACACAAGGCAGAACAACCAACAGCTGTCCCCAGGAGAGGCAACAGTGGGAATCCCAAAGGAGAACCACAGCCCTGTCCCAGAATCCCAGCCCAGCTGCCCAAGTAGAAAATGGAGTGACACTCTGTGGCTAGATCTCGGGCAGTGGCTGCTCTGTCATACTGTCAGGCTTCAGCCCCCAACTCCATGATGTGAAGACTGAGATGGTCTCTCCAAGCCCCATTCAGCAGGGAAGACAGGGCTGGTGGATCTTCCAGGGTCAAATGGGGAAACATGAGCGTCTCATTCTTGAGGTGGATGCTGCACCTCTCCACTGCACGCCTGGCCGTGCCAGGGGTCACCACAAAGAGGCGGCAGAGCCACGGCCCACCAGCCTCTTGGCAGGCTGGTTGTCTGGAGAAGCTTTTCAGTGCTTGGCACAAGGCCCAGTCTTCTGTCCCACCCATGTCCACCACCTCTACAAGTGACCCCAGGCCTGGGAGGTGGAGGAGGTGCCGGGGGGGCATGTAGGTGTGGGTAAAGAGAAGCGTGTAGTGGGTGGGGGTGCTTGGGCGCACAGGGCTGTGGACCACCTGCTCCAGGTACTCCAGACTGGGAACCAGGCCCCCCTGATGCAGGCAGCCAAAGAAGAAAGCACCCAGGGTATTGAAGAGAAACAGGGTGCCCTTCCAGGGCACAGGCCGGGTCTGTGGACTGCAAAGCAGGACTAGGGGAACCAGGAGAGGAATTAGGAACCGAGCCTCCTGGTGGCAAAAGGCAGACAGCAAGGCCAGGGGCGTGAAATAGAGGAGAAGGAGGTAAGATCTGGGGCTGGGCAGTTGGCTCCAGGCACCCAGTGTCCTCTGGAAGCCCATTTGTGCAGAGGCCTGTAGGCAGACCTGGAGCTGTTGCCAGGCAGCCTGCAAGGCCTGGGCATGCAACACCCCAAAGAGCAGAAAGCCATTGACTGCCAGGTGAGTGAGCCGCATGTGTGTGCCATGCCGGGCCAGGTTTTGGGGATCGAGGTTATAGTGTAAGAAGTTGACAGGTGTAAGAACAAGGGTACTGGATTGAGAGGGGCTGGAGAAGTACCAGCTGTCCGTGGCTACAAACACTGCTGCTGTGAGGGCCGCCCCAGGGAAGAGTGTCAGGGCCTCTCTGGCTAGGGACTTGAAACCAGGGTTTGTGGCTCCATGAGTGCCCCAGAGGAAAAGGGGGACAAGAGCAAAGGCCAGAAAGGTGGGCCGGTTGAAGAAGCCAGCAGCCATGATGCCCCCAAGAAGCCAGTTGTGCCACCATGGACCTGGAGCAGACTTCTTAAGTGTGGGGCTTAAGCGGGGGGACACAAGCACCAGCAGCCATGCAAAGAGCAGCCCCTCAATGTTGTTGGAGAAAGTCCTCGTGTAGAAGACCAGAGTGACGTACGAACCAGACAGCAGGACCAGAGCATTCCAGCGATTCGCCCCCCACAGTGGGGCCAGGTGGTACACAGCCCCATCTAGGGCAAAAGAGAAGGCAGTAAGGAGGAGCCGGGGCCCCACCAGCAGCACATAGCCACTCACCAGGCCAGGCCACGGCCCCAGCTCTTCCCAGAGCCTGAGCAGCCAGAAGATAGAACCAGAGGTCAGTAGAGGGAAGACCACCGTGCGGCAGGAGCTGCTGGAGTAAAACTCCCAAGGCCGGGTGGCCTGCACGCCCAGGATGTCCTCTGCAGAGAGAGAGGCAGAGGTGAGCTGATTCCAAACTTAGGGAGGGATGGTCAAAATTCTAAGATGGTACCCAAGATTACCCAATCCCTGGTACACACACCCTGCGTAATCCCTGGGACTAGGCACAGGACAGATTTTACTGCTGTGATTAGGTTATTATTATTATTTTTTTGAGACAGAGCCTCAAGCTGTCACCCTGGGTAGAGTGCCATGGCATCACAGCTCACAGCAACGTCCAACTCCTGGGCTCAAGCGATTCTCTTGCCTCTGCCTCCCAAGTAGCTGGGGCCACAGGTGCCTGCCACAACACCTGGCTGTTTTTTGGTTGCAGCCGTCATCGTTTGGCGGGCTTGGGCTGGATTCGAACCCGCCAGCTCAGGTGTATGTGGCTGGTACCTTAGCCGCTTGAGTCACAGGTGCTAGGCTGATTAGATTATGTTATATGAGAGCCTGGCCATAAAATTAAAGGACTACTGAGTGGGCCTGACCTGGTACCGAAGCCCTTTAAAAGCAGATCTTTCTCCTGGTGAAAGCAGAAGAGGCAGAGATTCAAAGCACACGAGGAGGATGTGATATGCCACTGCTGGCTTAAAGATGCAAGGGGACACTGGCCAGGAATGTGGGTGGCCTGTAGAAGCTAATAGCAAGAAAACGGGGACTTCAGACCCATAGCTGAAATGACTAAATTCTGCTAGAATTAGAGAGCTTCCAGCCTTGCCCATACCTTGATTTCAAACTCATAACACCCCGAGCAGAGAGTCCCTGCAGGACTTCTGATCTGCGGAACTGCAAACTCACAGATGGGTGCAGTCTGAGGTGGCCAGGTTGGATGATTCTTGATGCAGCAGCAGGAGCAAATACAGAGGAGCTCAAGGCAAGGCCCCACCTTGTGCAAAAGCAACATGCCTGGGAGATGGGCTGACAATGTACCCTGTGAGGGGAAGTGAATGAAGAGGCTTTATTCCTCTTCTCAGAGTTCTAAGCTCTCACCAGTCAGTCAGAAGCTCAGCTCTGTGATTGTTCTCCAGGAAAGGGAGGGAGGGGATGGGCCATCAGGATTATTGTCAAAGGAGATTTAATTTTGTGTGTGATGCCCTAAATTTAAGTTGGGTGCAGTGGCTCTTGCCTGAGGTCCCAGCTACTCAGAGGGCTGAGGCTGGAAGATCTCTTGAACCTAGGAGTTTGAAACCAGCCTGAGCAATATAGTGAGACCTCATCTCTAAAAACTTAAATAATTTAAAAAGGTAAAAAAAACCACCTTGTTGTCTGGTCTGTGACTCTGCACCTCAATGCCCCAAAAACCTGAGAGGTGGGGATGAGAGTTCAAACTCTTAATTTCTGCAACTCCACTCCAACCCCCATGGTCCACTGCATTTCAGGCTTGATAACATTGCTGATTGTTCAGAACTGCTTATGTGGCCTGGGGATCATTCAGGCTCATCGCTTCTGCTATTTACTCCTCTAGCATTTTATGTATTGATGTCAGATGGTAAAAGGGAAACAGAAAATCTAGGATCAGATCAATCTGGCTGCTCCTTACTGGCTCAGGTTTTGGTTATTGTTATTATTATTGTTGCTGTTATTATTATTATTTTTTTGAGACAGAGCCTCAAGCTGTCACCCTGGATAGAGTGCCGTAGCATCACAGCTCACAGCAACCTCCTATTCCTGGGCTCAAGCGAGTCTCCAGCCTCTGCCTCCCAAGTAGCTGGGACTGCAGGCGCCTGCCACAACGCCCGGCCATTTTTAGGTTGCAGCCACCATTGTTGTTTGGCAGGCCCAGGCTGGATTCAAACCTGCCAGCTCAGGTGTACGTGGCTAGCGCCTTAGCCCGTTGAGCCACAGGTGCCGAGCCTAGTGTTGCTATTATTTAGAGACAATATCTTGCTCTGCTGCTGGGGCTAGAGTGCAGTGGTGTCATCAGAGCTCACTGCAGCCTCAAACTCCTGAGCTCAAGAGATTCTCCCACCTTAGCCTCTGGAGTAGCTAGAACTACAGTTGCATACCACCACACATCGCTAATATTTTTTATTTTATTTTATTTTATATTTATTTTTGAGACAGAGTCTGACTCTGTATCTTGGGTAGAGTGCCATGGTGTCACAGCAACCTGAAATTCTTGGGCTTGAGCAATCCTCTTGCCTCAGTCTCTCAAGTATCTGGGACTACAGGTGCCTGCCACAATGCCTGGCTAGTTTTCTATTTTTAGTAGAGACAGGGTCTCGCTCTTCTTAGGCTGGTCTCGAACTCCTGAGCTCAAGAGATCCACCTGCCCCAGCCTCCCAGAGTGCTAGGGTTACAGGCATGAGCCCAGCCTAATTTTTTAAACATTTTTTTTAAAGATAGGATCTTGCCGTATTTCCCAGGCTGGTCTCAAACTCCTGGCCTCAAGTGATCCTCCCACCCCAACCTGCCAGAGTGTTAGGATTACAGGCAGGAGGCATTGTGTGTGGCCTGGCTCAGGCTTTAAAAATATGTGGGAAAGAAGCCTGAACCTTTTAACTTATTAAGCAGAGGTAGCTGGATGGCTGCCCATTATCTAGTCCTTATTCTTCCTTAGTCTCTCTAGCTGGGCACTTGGTCAGGTATAAAAAGAATACTTTCTTTTTTTTTTTGGCCAGGACTGGGTTTGAACCCACCACCTCTGACATATGGGGCTGGCGTCCTACTCCATTGAGCCACAGGCTCTGCCCAGCCTCATCCTTTTTTTTTTTTTTTTCCAGCTAGGGGTGGTTATGATACACTCTGACCAATAAGATATAAATGGGTCAAAAGTATGTGACTTCACAAATATAACCTTAAAAAGAATAAGTATGCCCATCTCCTCTGTTGACTGGAAAACCTATTTTTAGACTTGATAGCTGTAGCTCAAGCAGCCACCTTGAACCATGAGGAAGAAGCTACAAGCCCACAGCATCTGAAAAGCCCCAAGGCCCCTGGCAACCATCCTCATGGCGTGCCCTATACCACCTAGCAGATAAGCTCTAACAAGCAGGGATCATAGATCTGTATTCCCTCACTTGAACCTACAGAAGAAATGTTTCATTATCTCAGCTCACAGTCCTGTGTATGCTTTCCTGACCCCTAGGGAAGCCCAACTCTAAAATTGTACCACTGACAAGTCCAACACAACTTTCATTCTAAATGAGCCGTGCTGTTGGTCCAAGAAGGAAAACATCAAAGAGGTAAGAGGATCATTCTGAAGGTCAGGAAGGAGAAGTGAAGTCCCCACTTCTCAGATCTTACCCCAGAGTGCCTGCTGCCACTTTGCTAGTGGATTTGCCCCTCATCTGCACAGACATGCTCCTCCCTCTCCAGGAAGTAACCCACCAGCGCCTCAGCCAGACTGTGCCGCAACTTCATCTTAACCACACTTGGAGCATTACCTGCCATGACCTCAGGGGACTGGAAGAACTCATCGGGGTGCACGTAGCCTGTCTGCGGAAGGAGGCACCACAGCACTCGGAGCAGGCTGAGGCTGCCCCAAAGCACCCTGGCTGCCATCTTCAGATCAAATTGTTGCCAAAACACTGGGCTGAGAGCCTGGAATGACTTCCCAGCTGCTGCAGATGCTACTCTGGATCCACAGTTCTGCATCTGTTGGCAGTAACATTGTTAGTTATCATAATGTAAATAACAATATGTTCAAGTATCTGAACAAACTCAAAATCGATCTACATTTAATAAAAGTGAGGAGAATGATCATAGCTACTTGTATTTGTTTGTTTGTTTATTGACAGAGTCTCATTCTGTTCAGGCTAGAGTGCTGTGGTGTCAGCTGACAGCAACCTCAAACTCCTGGGCTCAAGCGACCCTTCTTCCTGCAGGCCTAGATCCCACAGTTTGAGCAGTACTGGCAGGAGCTCTCAACAGGTCTTACTCTCACAGGAGAGCGGTCACAGATCCGTGGAGCTGCAGCCCCTCCTGACAAAGCCATCCCAGCCGACGTACAAAGTCTGGCTACAGCCCAAAGGACAGCCAGGAGGCTTGGGATTTGATTCTATTCCCAAATTCAAGTGTAGTCTCGGAATGGTTTAAGCTAAATATCTTTCCCCTCCCCCACTGATCACATTAATTGTGCTTCAGGGTCGGGGCACATGACTTAAGGTCGTCCAGTCAGAGGGACAGGGACAGGTAAAGGGGGGTCGGAAGCTTCTCAGCATCTCCACTTCCATTGGGATCTTCCCAAATCTCCTCACTCTGACTCTCAGGACCTAATTCCTTCCCAGTCAGTACCCACACTTGAACAGTAGTCACCCTGAAAGACTTGGAATTCAATCTGTGTTGTCACTCGGTCAGTTGCAGAATGAGATTTAGTTTTCAGGATGAGATGGGGTCTAGTTTTCAGCAATCTTAGCCCTCAAGTTTCAGGACTTCAGGGGTCTCTTCTCAGAGCAGGCAAAGAAGCATTTTGTGGAGGAAACCAAGAATTTGAATCCCTGCGCTCATTTTTTTCCTTTTCTTACTTTGTTCACATTTCGGAGCAAGCAGCCAATTTGAGTCTATGTATTAATTTGACAAAACTTTTCCAAGACATTCTATGAATGTCACCTGGAGCATCCTTTCGCAATATTTTGTGCATCTCTAACACACAGCACTCCATGGACTATCAGTGTTCTCTCTGCCATTGGAGATAGAGTCATTTGTGCCTTTAAATTTGGTCATACCAGATAACCAATTCCAGAAAACCTACAACCTATTCAGAAAACTCATCTTTAAGGTTTTTTTTGTCCCTCTAGAATCACTTACAGTCCTAAATTCTTTACATGTCAGGGTTTGACTTGAAAAAGAGAACTAGTAGGAGGTATTATCATGAGATTTCTTGCAAGGAAAGATTGTATGCATGGGCCAGCAGGGACGCGGAAATCCACAGAGTCAGCCATCAGGAGGGGCTGCCTGTGCCTGTTGGGCAGGCACCAAAGCTGCAGCTCACAAGGGTAGTATCTTCTTACTCAGGAAAGCCTCAGCTCTGCTTTTCAGACTTTTTAACGGATTAAATCTGCCCCATACAGATTATTTAGGATAATTCCCATAAAGATTAATTAAAATTAATTGACTAAATACTTTCACCATTTCTTCGCAGCAATACTTACATTGGTGTTTGGTCATCTATGGGAACCAAAATCTAACCAAGTTGATGCAGGAAACTGACCATCACACCCTACATAATTCTGTTTGTAATAGTGTCTGAATTTTGGATCAATGGAATAATTCCTTTTTAACGCCTCATGATTGTTTTGTTTTTTTGAAACAGAGTCTCACTTTGTTGCCCTTGGTAGCGTGCTGTGGAGTCAGAACTCACAGCAACTTCACACTCTTAGGCTTAAGTGATCCTCTTGCCTCGGTCTCCCACGTAACTGGGACTACAGGTGCCTGCCACAAGACCTGGGTAGTTTTTTCATTTTTTAAATACATGGTGTCTCGCTCTTGCTCAGGCTGGTTTCCAACTCCTGAGTTCAGGCAATCCACCCGTCTTGGCCTCCCAGAGTGCTAGGATTACAGGCATGAGCCACCTTGTGTGGCCAATGGCTTGCTTCTTTAGCTTAATGTTCTGTTACCTATAGCAGTAGCTTCCTTTCATTACTATATAAAATATACTAAAACTTGTTTATCCTTTTTACTGTTGTTCATCAGCTAGGTTAGCTCCAGATAGCTACAATATTTTTTTATTCCTAACTGTGCTGCTATAGACATTCTTATACAAGGGTCATCTGAGGTACAGACTTAGAAATGGAATTCCTGAGTCATAGGTGATGCACACTTGACAACACAATGCCAAGTGTTTTCCAGAGGTGCCCCCCAGCTACTTATGTAGTATTACATGTGCCCCTCGCTTCTTATGCTCCTTTATGCCTGGATTGTCTGACATTTCCATTTTGTAAATCTCGTGGGCATCAACATGCCCTTCTCTGATTACTAATAGGGTTGAACACCTATTCAAATGTTTGTGGAACATTTTTGTTTCTTTTTAAAAACATTTTGTTTCTTCTGTGGAGTTCCTTTTTTCCTTTTTTTCCTTTTTTTTTCTTTGAGACAGAGTTTTACTTTGTCACCCTCAGTAGAGTGCAGTGGCGTCATAGCTCACAGCAACCTCAAACTCTTGGGCTTAAGCGATTCTCTTGCCTCAGGCTCCTGAGTAGCTGGGACTACAGGCACTCGCCACAACGCCCGGCTATTTTTAGAGACGAGGTCTGACTCTGGCCCAGGCTGGTCTCCAACCTGTGAGCTCAGGGTAATCCATCTGCCTCTGCCTCCCCGAGGGCTAGGATTACTAGGGCAAGGCGTGAGCCACCATGCCCGGCCCCTTTTGTCCATTTTTATTGTGTCATTTGTGTTTTTCTTATTATGTATAGGCATTCTTTATGTTTATTGCATAGCTAACACCTTTTTCCGGTTTGTGGTTTGTATTTTTTTATGGTGCATTCTTATTTGTTTTTTGTTAATACATAATTGTTTGCATACTTATGGAGTATGTGTAATATTTTGTCACATGCATAGAATGTGTAATGATTAAGTCAGGATGTTTGGGTGTTCAACACCTTGAATATTTATCATTTCCATGAGTTGGGAACATTTTAGGTTCTCTCTTTTAGCTACTCTGAAATACATAATATATTGTTACTAACTATAGTCACCCTACTCTGCTATAGAACATTAGAAATTATATATGTGTGTATAAATTTATATATATATATGCATTATATATATATATTTATACATATTTTTAGAGACAGGGCCTCACTATATTGTCCAAGATGGTCTCAACTCCCGGGCTCAAGCAATCCACCTGCCTCAGCCTCCCAGAGTGCTAGGATTACAGGTGTGAGCCACTGTGCCTGGACTGAAGCATTTAATTTTTTTTTTTGGACAGAATCTTTTTTCTTATTATTATTATGATTAAATCATAGCTATGTATTTTGGACAGAATCTTACTCTGTCGCCTCAGTAGAGTGCTATGACATCATATCTCACAGCAACACAGCAACCTCAAACTCTTGGGCTCAAGTGATTTTCTTGCCTCAGCCTCCCAAGTAGCTGGGAGTAAGACGCCTGCCACAATGCCTGGCTATTGTTTTTTTCTGTTTTTAGTAGAGTTGGAGGTCTCCCTATTGCTCAGGCTGGTCTCCAACTCAGAGCTCAATGGATCCACCAGCCGCAGCCTCCCAAAGTGCTGAGATTACAGGTCCTAACGCTCAGCTTTGCATACCTTGTAAGAAGTAAATACCTGGATTTTGTTTATCTAGTCTGATGATATTTGTCTTAAAAATGCAGCTTTTGGTCATTTTATCAAAAAGATACCTGCACTCAAATGTTTACTGCAGCACAATCCACAATTATAATTGAATCAACCCACTTGTGGATGTTCATGAATATGTTAACAAAATGTGGTGTAAATATATGAGGTCTGACAATTAAGTTTGCTTACTCATCCTAGAAAAAGTGCTACATAGCTCATTGCTGAATTATCACTATGGTCACCTTCAGAGTAGTCCCCTTGGGAAGCTATGAACCAACGCAAGTGTCTAGTTCACCCTTCACAGCCATTTTGAGGCACTTTTTCTGGAATGGCCATCAGAGCTGTCATCATGCAGGGTCTGACAATCAAGTTCACACACTTGCCACCATGTACTTACATTGGCAGCACTGTACAATCAACTTGGGATGTCAGTGTCTCACAACTGTTTGTGTCAATATGTGGTGAAGATTTGCTGAGTGGCATTCATTTTTACTGTATGTTTTTGTGTGGCATATGATAATAGCCCGGTACACACACACACACCCCACTGAGTCTTACTCAGCCATAAAATGAAATGAATTAATGTCTTTTGCAGCAGTTTGGATGGAACCATTATCCTAAGTCAAGTATCTCAAGAATGAAAAAAAAAACACCACATGCACTCTCTGATAATTCGAAACTAATTGATGGACCCACATGGGCACAGAAAGAAGTAAAAATAGATGGAAATCAAGAAGGGAGGAGAGGTAAAAACTTACCAAACAGGTTCAATGAACACTATTCAGGTGATGGACACGCTTATAGTCCTGGATAAAGCATATAAAAAGCTATGCATGTAAAAAAAATTGTACCTGGCCATGTGCTGTGGCTCTTGCCTATAATCCTAGCACTCTGGGAGGCTAAGGCAGGTGGATCACCTGAGCTCAGGAGTTCGAGACCAGCCAGAGCAAGAGCAAGACTCAATTTCCTCTAAAAATAATAATAACAAAAAATAGCCATGCATAGTGGAAAGTGCCTGTACTCCCAACTACTTAGGAGACTGAGGCAAGAGGATTGCTGAAGCCCAAGAGTTTGAGGTTGCTCTGAGCTAAGATGATGCCATGGCCCTCTAAGCAGAGTAGAACTCTGTTGCAAAAAAAAAAGAAAAATTATATTTTGAAATTCAGAAAGGAAAAAAATAAAAGAAAGGCCATAAAGCAAAAAAAAAAAAAAAAAAAAATGCAGCTTTTGAAATATTTAAATGTAGTGGAATGATTGCTATATTTTTCTACCATCTTCTTTTGTGTTCTTTTTTCCTTGCCTTTTTTTTTAAATTATAAAGCCAATTTTAACATTTTTTTTTTTTTATTGTTGGGGATTCATTGAGGGCACAAGAAACCAGGTTACACTGATTGCATTTGTTAGGTAAAGTCCCTCTTACAATCGTGTCTTGCTCCCAATTTTTCTTGCCTTTTTAATGTTTGTTTTTCTATCCTTTCTTGCCTTCTTTTGGATTAATTTCTTTTCTTTCTTTTTTTTTAGAGACAGAGTCTCACCCTGTCACTCTTGGTAGAGTGCTGTGGCGGCACAGCTCACGGCAACCTCTAGCTCTTGGGCTTAGGCGATTCTCTTGCCTCGGCCTCCTGAGTAGCTGGGACCACAGGTGCCCACCATAATGCCCGGCTATTTTTTTGTTGTTGCTGCAGTTTGGTTGGGGTTGGGTTCAAACCCTCCACCCTCAGTCTATGGGGCCTGCGCCCTACCCACCGAGCCATAGGCGCCGCCCTGGATTGATTTTCTTTTTCATTCCTTTCTCTTCCTAACAGTTTGGAAGTTATGTCCTGGATTTCCATTATATTATAAAATACAATATAGCATTTAATATTTTAATATTTAATATACTATGGTTTGTGTTTTCACTCTGATGGGTCTAGATGTACATTTCTCTTTATTTATCATTGTTGAAATTTTTTTGGCTTTTCGAAATTGTGGCCTAGGTTCTTTGTCATTTACAGAAAGTAATCCTCCATTATTTCTTCAAATATTGTCTTTCCCCCTCTTTATTTACTCTCTCTTTCTCCCAAATTATGATTAAATGTAGACAGCCTCAATCAATATTCAATGTCTTTTTAAACTACTATTTTATGTTTTCCATATCTTTATCTCTCTGGGCTATATTACACATAAGTTCTATCTTCCATGTCTAGTCATTCCTTCAGCCATACCTAATCAGTGATCCTCCTGCCTCAGCCTCCTGAGTATCTGGGACTATAGGCCACCACACCTGGCTCACTTTTCTAGTTTTTGTAGAGGTCTTGCTCTTGCTCAGGCTGATTTTGAACTCCTATCCTCAAGTGATCCACCCACCTCAGACTCCCAAAAGTGCTAGGACCATAGCTGTGAGCCACCACCGCTGGCCATATTTTTCATTTCTACACTTGTTTGGTTTTTCCACATCTCCTTTCTCTTGAGTGATATTGTCAAGGTTGTCTCTTTATCTATTAAATCACATCACATATACTTATTTGATTACTAGGTCTAATAACTGCAACATCTAAAGTTTAGGTCTGAATCTGCTGTCTTATTTCTGCTGGTCTCACTCATAGTGCCCTGTTTACATGCAGATTTAGTGAATTATTTTATTTTCTTTGGCATATTCCTTGTGGGAATTCTTTGAGGACAGGGATGAAGGCAAATTCTTGAGTTTCACTGGAAAGGATTAACACTGGCTTCTGTCAGGTACTATGGGTATTACAAATTTAGAACCATTTTTATTTCTATTTATTTATTTTCAAATTAATATGAGGGTACACATTTTTAGGTTACATTGGTCTCACTTCCAGGGTAAAGTTCCAGTTGTAAAAGAAGCCCTCACCCAGGAGGTGTATCATACAGCCTCACGATGTGTACCTCAGGTGAGATCCCACCTCACGCCCTCCCTCCTCCCGCCACTTGTCTTCCGCCTTCCTCCCCTGCCTTTTATCCAGAGAATCAACTTTTGTCAATGGTGAGAGGTGTGGGTCCAGTTTCAGTCTTCTGAGAGTGGATAACTTCCTCTCAGTGCCTGCTTTTGTTAGGCTTATGGAAGATCAAATGACAATACGCGGCTGGGTTAATCTCTAGATTCTCTAACCTGTTCCAGAGATCTACATCTCTGTTTTTGTGCCAGCACCACAGCGCCATGCTGTTTTGATCACTATAGGCTTGTAGTATAACCTGAAATCTTGGCAATGTGATGCCTCCAGATTTGTTTTTCTTTCTAAGAACTGTATTTGCTATTTCAAGTTTTTTTTGGTTCCATATGAATGGAAGTATTATTTTTTCAAGTTCTTTAAAGTATGACATTGGTGGTTTGATGGAGATTGCTTTAAATCTACAGATTGCTTTGGGTAGTATGGACATTTTAACAATGTTGCTTCTTCCCAGCCATGAGCACAGTATGTTCTTCCATTTGTTGACATCTTCTGCTATTTCCTTTCTCAAAGTTTCATAATTCTCTTTATAGAGATCTTTCACTTCTTTTGTTAGATATAGTCCCAAGTATTCCATCTTTTTTGGCACTATTGTAAAAGGAATAGAGTCTTTGATTTTATTCTCAGCTTGATAATTTTTGGCATATATGAAGGCTACCGATTTATGGGTATTGATCTTGTATCTGAGACACTGCTATATTCCTTGATCACTTCTAAGAGCTTTGTAGTTGAGTCCCTGGGATTTTCCA